>CAJQZJ010032773.1:692773-774624 GCA_907164525.1 Lophiomys imhausi
AAAAAAAAAAAAAAAAAAAAGAATTTCATTGTGTGTTGGGGCTGGAGAGATGCCTCAGCGGTTAAGAGCACTGGCTGCTCTTCCAGAGGTCATGAGTTCAATTCCCAGCAACCACATGGTGGCTCACAACCATCCATAATGAAATCTGGTGCCCTCTTCTGGCCTGCAGATATACCTGCAGACAGAACACTGTATGCATAATAAATAAATCTTTAAAAAAAAAAAATTCCATTGTCATAGGCTGGAGAGATGCCTCAGAGGTTAAGAGCACTGACTGTTCTTCCAGAGGTCCTAAATTCAATTCCCAGCAACCACATGGTGGCTCACAACCATCCATAATGAAATCTGGTGCCCTCTTCTGGCCTGCAGATATACCTACAGACAGAACACTGTATACATAATAAATAAATTAAATCTTAAAAAAAAAAAAGAATTCCATTGTCTTTAATCCCAGCACTTGGAAGACAGAGGCAAGTGGATCTCTGTGAGTTCAAGGCTACAAAGTGAGTCCAGGGTAGCCAGGGAAATAGAAACCCTGTCTTGAAAAACAAAAACAGCTGGGCGTGGTGGCGCACGCCTTTAATCCCAGCACTCGGGAGGCAGAGGCAGGTGGATCACTGTGAGTTCGAGGCCAGCCTGGTCTACAAAAACAAATCCAGGACAGCCAGAGCTATTACACAGAGAAACCCTGTCTCGGAAAATAAAAAACAAAAAATTTTAATTTTATTGTTGGGGGGCTGGAGAGATAGTTCAGTGGTTAAGAGCACTGGCTGCTTCTCCAAAGGACCCAGGTTCAAGTCTCAGCACCCACAGGGCAATTCACAGCTGTCTGTAATTGCTAGGTGTGGTGGTATATGCCTTTAATCCCAGCACTCAGATGGGCAGAAGCAGGTGATGTCTGAGTTCAAGGCCAGCCTGGTCTACAAATCAAGTCCAGGATAGCCAGAGCTATTACACAAAGAAACCCTGTCTCAAAAAAACCAAACCAAAACAAAAATCCAACAACAACAAAAAAAACAAAAGAATTTCATTGTCGGTTCGGGGAGTGGTGATGTCTCACGGCTTTAACGCTCACTGAGGAGGCAGAGGCGGGTGGATCTCTGTGAGTTCAAGGTCAGTCGGTCTACAAAGTGAGTCCAGGACAGTCAGATACACAGAGAAACTCTGTCTCAAAAAACCAAAAAAAAAAAAAAAAGTTACTCTTACACACACAAACATAAATAAATGCATTTTGGGTGCTGGAGAGATTTACTGTTTTTCCAGGGGATCCAGGTTTAGTGACTTCTATCAATTAGAAACTCCAGTCCTGGGGGACTACACCCACTTCTGGCCTCTGTGGGGAGCAGGCATGAGTTCAGTGTACTTACTACATACCAGCCAGAAAAACACTCTTAAGAGAGGCTATCAGTTTGAGAGGTAATAGGGAGACATGGAGGAGCTGTAGGGAAAAAGAGAAAGGGAATTACTGTAATTGTATTTTGTTTGTTTGAAGACAGGATTTCCCTGTGTAGCCCTCACTGTCCTGGAACTTACGTTGTAGACCAGGCTGGCCTCAAACTCAGATCCTCCTGCCTCTGCTTCCTAAATTCAGGGATTAACGGTGTGCACCACCATGCCTGGCTCTATAATTTTTTGGGGGGTGTGTGTGTGGTTTGTTTTTGTTTTTCGAGACAGGTTTCTCTGTGTAACACCCCTGGCTGTCCTGGACTCACTCTGTAGACCAGGCTGGCCTCGAACTCACACAGATCCACATGCCTCTGCCTCCCAAGTGCTAAGATTAAATGCGCTCACCACCACACCCAGCCCTATAATTGTATTTTAATAAAAACATTAAAATAGCCATACATAGACCTTGTCTCAAAAAGAAAAAACAAAGTCCTACATATATATATTAATAAGCATATATACATATATTAAGCACAATTATATATACATATATATTAAGCACACATACACACATATAGTAATAATCACAGTTTTAAAAATTAAGATGCCGGGGCTGGAGAGATGGCTCAGAGGTTGAGAACACTGGCTGTTCTTCCAAAGGTCCCAAGTTCAATCCCCAGCAACCACATGGTGGCTCACAACCATCTACATTGAGATCTGGTGCCCTCTTCTGGAGTGAATGTGTACATGCCAGCAGAACACTGTATACACAATAAATAATCTTTAAAAAAAAAAAAAATTAAGATGCCCTGGGGCCCTCCAGTGTTGAGCAGTACATAAAAGTATAAAATTTGGTAAAGGATACCCAGAGAACAAAGTGAGAAGAAAACAGGAAACTTCAAAGATGAGAAGGGGAAAACTCATAAAAATGCTGAAGATATCTGTCAGTTGGTTGCAGCTTAGGAATGAAATTCAGGCAGAGGTGAATAAAAACTATGTAAAGCTGGCATGATAATGCTGGACTGTAATCCTGGCATTTGGGAAGTGGAGCTAGAAGAATCAAGTGTTCAAGTCTGGGGAGCTGGAGAGATGGCTCAGTGGCTAAGAGCACTGGCTGCTCATCCAAGGGTCCGAGTTAAATTCTCAGCACCAACATGGCAGCTTACAACCACCTTAGGGGATCTGAAGTCCTCTTCTGGCCTCTGCAGGCTCTAGGAACATACTTGGTACACAGACATATATGCAGGCAAAACATTCATACACACATGGTGGCGCACGCCTTTAATCCCAGCACTCAGGAGGCAGAGGCAGGTGGATCTCTGTGAGTTCAAGACCAGCCTGGTCTACAAAGCAAGTCCAGGACAGCCAGGGCTCTGTTACACAGAGAAACCCTGTCTGGAAAAACTAAAAATAAGGTGCTGGAGAGATAGCTCAGAGGATAAGAGCACTGGCTGCTCTTCCAGAAGTCCTGAGTTCAATCCCCAGCAACCACATAACCATCTATAATGGGATCTGGTGCCCTCTTCTGGCCTGCAGGCATGCATGCAGACAGAACACTGTATACAAAATAAATCTTTAAAAAAAAACAAAAAGAAAAACCAAAAATAAGTAAATAAAGTCTGTAATAAACTACAACACTGCTAAGCCGGGCGGTGGTGGCGCACGCCTTTAATCCCAGCACTTGGGAGGCAGAGGCAGGCGGATCTTTGTGAGTTCGAGGCCAGCCTGGTCTACAAAGCGAGTCCAGGACAGCCAGAGATATTCAGAGAAACCCTGTCTCGAAAAACCAAAAAAAACCAAAAACAAAAAAAACACTGCTTTACCAGCAACGGAACAGTCCAAGAAAGAAGGGAGAAATTGAAATTTATTGAAGGCTTACTCAGCGTTACAAAGATCCATGTTCATAATGTTTTACAGGTCAGGCAATTAAGGGTAAATAACTTGCCTGAGGTCATGCAGCTAGAGGTGGCAGAGCTGAACAGCCACCTCGACTCATGAGTCTTGTCGACTCATGAGTCTTGTCGACTCATGAGACATGTCTCTTTCTGCCTGCCTCACCGCCACTTGGCAAGGCACAAATCACGGTGTTCTTAAACACTCAGGCCTTTGCCCCCACACAGTGCCACTGACTATCAGAAAGAGGTACTCTCATGCTGAGGGGAGGCTATTAATTTTCCTCTGTCAATGCTGTAAGCAGGGGGCATCTCCTCCCACAGCTTGAACACCTGTGCAGCACAGGACAGAAGCTCTGGTGCCCGGAGGGACAGAGGCAAGCAGCAGGAGCCCCAAAAGGCAGGCAGGCAAGGAACACTTTGGCAGAGTGTACAGCGGGTTTCTTTTGGAGCCAGCTAGTGCACAGGGCTGCTGGTCCCAACCAGCTGACGCCTGTGGCTCCTGAAGCCTCATCTGGATCTGTTCATTGTGACAAGCCCAGATCAGAGCCCAGTCTCCCGGCTGCCTCCACTGAGGCTGAGGCTGTGTGGACGTAAACCATGTTCCAGGCGGCGGCCAGACAGGAGTCGCCTTAGGGAGGAGCCAGAGCTCAAATCACCACAGCTGCGAAGGTGGAGGCTCTCCCGACCTGGTCGTCCCCATGGGTTCCTGCGCACCTGAAAAGGAGACACGGGAGAGGGCATCAAAATAGGCCAACCTAAAGCGCCAGGCTCTCCCAGGGGTGCTTTCTGGTTTCCCTAATGCTTACCTGCTTATGTCCGTGGGCTCCAGTCCCTGCGGGGTCCGGGGGCTTCCTGGACAGTTGGAGGAAACGAGTGACCAGGCCCCGGCCTGGCCAGCTTCCTTTCAGGTCCCCTAGAGAATGGGCAGGTGTGGGACCTGACGGAAGGGGGACCTTCCGGAAGGTGGGCGCTGGGCGGCGTTTCTCAGCTGAGCGGGCACGTAGCAACTTGGGGGACGGGCAGCGGGCTAGGTGGAAGAGGCAGGCTTCGGAGCAGAGCCCTGTAGAGAGAGAGAGCGTGCCCGATTGCGTGCGGCCACTGGCCGCCTTCACCCGGTGGCCCACACACTTTCCAGCGGCCTACCACCCGCCTGACCTGTGTCTGCAGAGGAGACCGAGGCAGCTTGCTCCTCCTCAAGCACTTTGGTATAAAGGTCCCTGAAATCAGCTGGAGAGGAGAAAGAGCGCGTGAGAGTGCCACGTGAGCACACCCCTTCCCCCATCGTCCACGCCCCGTGAGAGCCCAAGCTCAACGGGATGTTCCTGGTCCTCACAGGCCATCACCCTTCAAGGGCGATCCTCTCTGCCTAGAGCTAGCCGGTGCAATGTCAGCAGATGGGATCTACACTGCCCTGCTTGGGGCGATCAGATGGGAGTTCCGACACTTCCTGTGGGGCTGTGAACGATTTCGCTTTATCTCTTTTTTTTCCGTGACTCGCAGAGACTTCGGTAGATCTGCTGCTGTAACCGAGTGGTTATGTAGTCCCGGCTTAGGCGCCATAGAAATGGCCTCAAAAACCAGGTCCTCGCTGCTGGTTAGCGTGAAGCCTCTGTCTGTCCCTCGGAGGTGGAGGTGAGCACTTAGGGACGGCCCTGCGGGGGTAACTCCATCTTCTTCCCCCCTCGGAACCTCACAGCATCCCAATCCTAGCGGATTACCCTTCCCTGAACCAGGTGAGGGAGTGGCTCACCGGTGTCGCTGGAGGTGGCGATGCCTGGGTCGCTGTGAGACCTTGGCAGCAGCCGTGGTGCAGCGGATGTCCGGTGGGGAGGCCCCGGTGGGGTGAGGGAGCCTGAGCTATCGCTGAAGCGTCGAGCTGGGGCTCGGGCAGCAGGGGGTGCAGCTGAGCGGCCGCCTCCCCGGGGGACCCGCCGCCTCAGCTCAGGGAAGCAAGGTCCCACCCAGGGGGGCCAGCCCTCTAACCGGTGGCAGCTGCGAGCAGCTGTGGGGGCACCCAGTGCAGGCGGGGCTTCAGGGGCCGAGCAGGAATAGGAGCGGGCGGCCCGTGGGGGTCGCCTTGGCAAGGGACTGTCTTCAAAGGGGCCCCGCAGGCCGCAGTCCAGGCTAAGGCAGTAGCCTGCGCGGCTGCGCTGGATGGAGCGAAAGAGCACATAATCGACGGAGCGCACAGAGCCCTGGAGTTCCAGCAGGCACGAGTCTTCTGAAGGGCTAGAGCCTCCGGGGAGGTCGCCAATGGCCGACAACACCAGAGACCCGCTGTCCATGGACACTGTGGGTGGCAAGGGAGCGAGTGCTAGGTAGGATTGCAGGAGGGCAGCTGCCCTTCCTGAGTCACCCTGAGACCCATAGGCCCAGGGTTCCCAGAAGCCACAGTCCTCAACTCCAAACTATCAGCTGAGGTCAGCCTTGTTTTTCCCTCCTTCTGGCCCCACCCTGCCCTTGTCCACTCCGACCCACTCTGCTCACCATCTACAATGGAGGCCACCCGCTCACAGACACAGGAGCCATCATGAAGCTGAGGATCAAACAGAGTGGCCTGCAGAAGACACAGGATCAAAAGTCCAGCCCTTCACACTAACATGACCATTCCCATGCACTGGAAAAAGCTCTGGAGACTAGAGATTCCAGACCAGCTTTGTCACTCTGTATGAGTTTGCTGTTTTTTGTTTGTTTGGTTGGTTTTTTCAAATAGGGTTTAGCCTAGGCTAGCCTTTGAACTCCTAATTCTGCTGCCTGTACTTTCCAAGTGCTGTGATTATAGACATATGCTAGTACAGTTGGCTTTATATAAGTCGCTTATGAGGGCATCAGATTCCATGCCTTTATCTTTTTTTTTTTTTTTTTTTTTTGGTTTTTCAAGACAGGGTTTCTCTATGTAACAGCCTAGCTGTCCTGGACTCGCTTTGTAGACCAGGCTGGCCTCGAACTCACAGAGATCTGCCTGCCTCTGCCTCCCGAGTGCTGGGATTAAAGGCGTGCGCCACCAACGCCCGGCTCCATGCCTTTATCTTTATTTGTTTTGAGACAGGGTTTCTCTGTGTCATCCTGGCTGTCCTGGACTCAATTTGTAGACCAGGCTGGCCTCGAACTCCCAGCGATCTGCCCACCTCTGCCTCCCAGGTGCTGGGATTAAAGGGCTGTGCTACCACTCCTAGCCATTTTTATTTATTTTTTTTAGTTGGCCTAGAACTCTCTATGGAGACCAGGTTTCCCTATATCTTGGGACACCTGTTGTTTCCATGTGTCCAGTGCTGGGATTACAGGAGTGACCATCACACCCAGCTGTACATCTTTAACAGAGAAATCCAAGTTCATCTCCCACACCCACCTCAGTAGCTCTAGTGCAGATCAAAGATGACAGCAGGTGTGCTATAGAGATCATGAGAGCTGTTGGTACCCTTATCAAGCAGCTTTCTAGACGCTATACACTGTTCCCAGCTGCACCAAGCCCTTTCCTCACCTGGCTGTCTCTTCGTAGCCCCATGACGGCCTCGTAAGAAGGAGGGCAATCAGTAGGGTACAAGGGCACTGGGCTATCCATGGAGCCATTATACGTGATGCTGGCAGGATGAGGGAGAGGATCAGGGCCTGGAAGATAACTCCTACTCCACAGCTATGCCTCCCCACCAATCCAGGCCCAGCCCCAAGCGTCTTCCTCAGGTCCCCCAGCAGGACCCTACCCAGTCTTACCTTTGTGCATCTGTCTCTGAACTGCAGGTATACTCTGGAGGATAGTAGGGTGGTGGGGGCACAGGTGGTACAAATTCTTCCAAGTCCAGCATGGTGTGTAGGAGAGATGCTGGAGGCGACGATGTACAAGCCAGGGGCCCCAGGGGGCCTGAGACTGAGCGTTCAGGGGCCAGCTGCTGGGGAGCAAGTCTGGTTTCAAATTTCTTTCCTTTCTGCTATTTTCATGGCCCTACCTCCACCAAGAAAATTCAGTTCCAACTGTCCCTCAACCATACCCAGCTCCTTCTTCAACCTGTCTCCAATCTGCATCTCTAGCTCTGGAATTCTCTCCTTTGTAGTTTCACATCTATCCATAAATGTCACCTGTTCCCTGTCACCACAGGGCGGTTCATCCTTTATCCCTACCTCCACCTAGAACCTTCTTGACTTCACCCCATTCAGTTTTCCTCACTCTCCCTTTGGCCCTGAACATCCCCGCAATAAATATTATCAGGTGACCCAGAGCCCCATGCTCAAAATCCAGACTTGTAGCTATGCTGGGCAGGCCCAATCCCAGCACACACTCCCAGCTCCCACCACACTTGTGTGCCTGGGCCTGGGCTCCCTTCTTACCATATGCACCAAATCCAGGGAGAAGATCTGGACACAGCAGACAATCGCAGAGAGGGTACAGATTATTGCAGCACAAATGGTGAGCCCACAGACACTGAAGAGCAGGTTCTGGAGAAGGGAAGACAAAGGAGTGGAGTAAAGGGTCTGGGAGGGGTAAACCCTGCATATTTGAGCCTTTGAGAACCCCAGGAGGGGAGGAAAGGAGAACCAGGATGATGGTAGGGGAATGGATTTGGGGAGGACATGTTCACCTTGAGGGCCCCTCGGGCTTCATCACAGGTGGAATTAAGTGCAACTTTCAGCTCCTGGCCCCACTCTGGACAGGGTCTGTGTAGGGGACTAGGGGGACAACATACGCAGACCTTTCCTTCCTGTGTGGGAGTGGAAAGGGCAAGGCAACTGGATCAGAGCAAACTCAGGGGTCCCCCACAATTCCGCTAACCAGTACTTTCCAGGTCTCCCACCTCAAATCTCACCATGGAGCATTCTCGAAAGTCCCGAGCCAGCTGAGCATTCTTACAGGAGAGGACAGAGCCAGCCATGCTGAGCATGACACAGAGGACCGAAAGCAGGGAAAAGAAAGAGATCTGGGGGAGAGAAGATGTCATCTCAGGGCTGGGACCTTCACCAGTACTGCTCTTCCACAGAATGGGCCACCCTCTTCTCATAACAGACATTTTCTGCCAGCCTGGCACCAACTGGAAAGCCAGTTCCCTTCTTGAGGGCATAAAGGGTATCCCCTCTGATGCTGGGCATCTGCCTCCCAGTGGGCATCGCGCCTTAGCACCTACCACTAGAGTGAATGGCCGCTTCCAGGACACAATGCCAACCAACCCGGAAAACGCCAGCTAGGGACAGAGTGGGCACAGGCTTAGCCTGGCAGGGGAAGCACCTAAGTGAGCCCCTCGCCATAGGATGCACCCAGCCCTGCAAGGAGGGAGAGGACCAGACCGGGAGAGGAAGGAAAGACAAGCATGTGGGCTTGCAGGTGAGGAGGGGTGGGGCCTGAGAAGCTTTTCCCACCCCAGTACTGTGCATTCTTTGTACCCGACTGACTCACCGAGAACCCAGCCCAAGACGGGCAGGATCTCTTGATGCTCTCGGTGGAGGTAACAGAGGAGGCCACCATGCTGAAGGTTACCACCAGGATGCCCAAGAGCACCTGGGCCAGCCCCAATGTGAGCAGGGCCTGCAGCCAGGGTCGGTGGAGGCGGAGGTGGGTAAGGCCCCGAGTACTGGGCCGGCTGGTCAGCGAGCGGCTGGAGTCACTAGGCGAGGGCATCATGCCTGCCGCCAGTTTGCCTACACCTCACTCGGTCCCCCTTGATACTTGGGAGCATCTCAGAGGTGCCCAAAGCTCGGTTCTTTATCCTTTGCAGCGCCTTCGCTGTAAAGCCCACCTCCTGGCTAGGTCCTCTGGGGCATCGCCCAGGGATGCCAGCTGGAGGGAGGTCCAAAGGAGGGGCGTCACCAAGGGACAGTGAGGGACTCCCTCCCCACCACCAGATGGGTACCGTGCCCGGGGCAGCGATGAGGACGAGAGGGCACCGGTTCATTGCATATCCTTAATGAAGAAGGGTGCCGAGAAGGGCTGATCCCAGACTGAAGAGAGTAGCGTTCAGGAGCCCACGGAAGGGTGGGGAGGGCAAAAGCGAAAGGGGTGCAAAGAAGTCTGCAGAAGAGAGGAAAGGTCTGCATGCAGGGACAAGGGGTGCGTTTGGCGATCCAGTGCTGCCTGGTGAGGAGAGGCCGCGGAAACTCTCCAGGGTCGCGAGCCCGCTCCCCTCCCCACCATGCTCTGCTTCCTTAGCTCTTCCAGCTGCAGCCTGTCAGGCTGTGGCGGTGGGGGATGGGGAATGGGGCGTAGGGGTGTGGTGGGTGGTGCAATGCATCCCGGGAGCTGTAGTCCGAAAGCAACTGGAAGGGGGAGGGGAGGCAGGGAGAGGCCCTCCTCCATTGCTAGCCTCGCCCTGTAGCCTGGCCAGTTAAGGATCTTTCTGCGCCCATATTCCGCCCTACCCAACCTCAGACTCATGGGATACAGAGTTCTCAGCTGAAGTGGCTGACTCTGCCCATCATTAATGGAAAGGGGAGGCAGACTGGGCTTGAGCTCCTATCACCACGCCCCACCCTGCCCAGTTTGCCAAGAGGAATCTCTCTTTCAGGCCATGTGCTGAGCTGTGCTTCCACTCCAGCCCCCAACTCCCCACTCTTTCAAATGGCCTAATCTCCAGTAAAGATCCAGGAAATGGGTGAGTTCCAGTTATACTTTTTTTTTTAATTTAAATAACGGAAGAAGACATCCTTGGCACAGCAGGAGGGAAACTGGGTTTGGGGTATGTGAGAGGTGGCAGCAGTGTGGCCAGACAAGAGATAAAGGCAAGTAATGAGTGAGTCACAGTGGGCTCCCCACACCTCCAAGTCAGGGTTAAAGTCATGGCTGTGATACCAAGAGCCCTCTAGAAGTCATCAAGTGGCGGGCGATGCTTCCCTGAATCCCAGATTTCAGGGACAAGGCCTATCTTAGTTCCCACAGTAGCAGGCCAGGGCATCCCATTAGGGGTCACGGGGCCCTGAAGGCGTTTTCAGCAGCCCCGGCAGCTGCATTGGCAGCCGCAGTTCGAACTGCAGGGTTAGAGAAGACACCAGCAGCAAATTCTTGCTGGGCCTTCTGAAAGCTGGCACCTGTTCGGCGGTACAAGGAGTGGATCTGCAAGAAGATAGCAGAGGGATTACAATCTAGACAAGTCCCTCCCATCCCACCCAAGCTGATACCACCACTCACCAGCATCCTGATGCTCTTGCCTTTCCTTTGGGTTGGCACTCCCTCCATAAGCTCACAAACTCACCCACCCAAGACAGTCCATTAGTTGATAACCCGCCCCTCTGATTGCTCTGCCCCAGTTCCTTCTTAATGTTCCACTCTGCACCCCCTAGGGACCTCTGATCTTCCCACCAGCCCCAAGCCCCACCTCCCACCCACTCTCTCACCCGCTTCAGCATCACAGTTCCCAGCACAGCAATGCCGGTGAAGAGCAAGGCGACCAGCAGCATGAGCACAGCCACGGCTGTGCTAGCATTCAGCGCCGCGAGAGCAGAGACCCAGCCACTGTGGGGAAATGTGTCAGTGAGTGTTCATGGGGAGTGCTATGAACATGCTCTATGTCCAGCTGTGGTCATTCCCCTGCCAATATGGCAGCATTCCATGAACCAATCCCACTACATCTATTCTCTTCACACTTTTAGCTCATTTCTGAAGCATTAGCTCCTAGCTCTCCTGGCACCCTCACTCAGAACAGATCTTTCTCACTGAAGGGTGCTCCCTTGTTCTTCCAACTGTTGTGACATGGCCTCCCCCAGAAAGATTTCTTCTTCAGCTCTGCCTCTCTACAGCTGTCTGGGCTCTCTAACCGAGGAGTGTCCTGACTTCTTGTTAAATTAGCCTCTTCCAAGGAAAAAGCCCACAAAAAAACCGCCCTTTTTCTGGACAACTCCTACCACATAACTGAATTGCCCAGAGCAGGAGGAGTGAGGACAGACAGAGGCTCACACACCTGAAGCCCCACCCTGGGATGCCAATGGCCTGGAGGACAAAGAACACATCCTGGACGAAGAAAATGAAGAAAAATACGAAGAAATTGAATGAACTATCACTCCTGCAAAGAAAGAAAAAGCAAAGTGTGGGAGAGTTAGAAGATTGGGGTTGGGGAGCAGCTGTGGGACCCACTGCAGCCCTTCCGTCACCTCTCCCTAACTTACCGGAAGGCCTTATACATCGGGCGGTACCAGCAGACAAAGGAGCAGGGGGTGAAGAGGAGGAGCCAGAGCATAGACAACCCAAAGCTTGAGCCAGTGTTGGTGTCCACACAGAACCTGGCCAGGCAGGCGAGGAAGTTCAGGAGAAGAGCCAAAGTGCTGCCTGAGGGGCAGAGGGACAGGTGAAGGCCCTTCTGGACTGCAATGAAGCCTCTGTTAAATACAGCTGTCCAACGGCCTCACCAAATGCAGCAGCAGAGGGACAGTTGGACCCGGAGAACCAACCCTACAGATCAGGCATGATCTTGCAAAAACTTTGCAAGAATTCAGGATACATTTATGCATGGTGGCAGAGGGAAAGGACAGGCTACGAACATACACAGAATAAGAAAGAGTAAGGAAGGTGGGTGGTGGTGGCACACGCCTTTAATCCCAGTGCTTGGGAGGCAGAGGCAGGTGGATCTCTGTGAGTTCGAGGCCAGCCTGGTCTACAAAGCGAGTCCAGGACAGCCAGGGATACACAGAGAAACCCTGTCTCAAAAAACAAACAAACAAACAAAAAAAAACCACCAAAAAGGAAGAGGCTAAAAGGTTCTTGAAGAAATGTTAAGAAGTGTCTCGTGCTCAGAGTGTGTTCTGGGGGCATGTAACAGATTTATTTGTAATGCCTCCCAAAAAGACTTACACACTTACACATCCAGAGGTAGTACATGGTAGACACTGTCCTCTGAAATTCTTGGGGGATCTCCATGGAGATGTCCTGGAAAAAGCAAGGCTGCACTGGGCAAAAAGACGGTAAGGGAGGCCAGTTGTTCTGTCGAGCTGTAAGGCACAAAACCAGAAAAAAAAAAGACCTCAAAAAATGTGTGCAAACCAATAAGGGCACACTCCCCGCTCTCTCCACTCCTAAGTCTTCCCAATCATGAGTCCAAAGAGACAGAAAGTGGAAAATAGTAGCCATGGTAGTGCATGCCTAAGATCTCACACTGGGAAGGCTGAGGCAGGGCAGAAAGCTCTGGAGACATGGTTCAGTGGCTAAGAATACTGGTTGTTCTTGCAGAAGCCCAGGGTTTAGGTCCCATCACCCACATTGGGGATCACAGCAGTCTGTAACTCCAGCCCCAGGGGATCTGTTGCCCTCTTTTGGCCTCCAAGGACATTACATATATATGGTATACATACAGGCAAAACACTCATACCCATAAATCTTTAAAAAAAAAAAAAGAATTGGGGGCTGGAGAGATGGCTCAGAGGTTAAGAGCATTGACTGCTCTTCAGGAGGTCCTGAGTTCAATTCCAGGCAACCACATGGTGGCTCACAACCATCCACAATAAAATCTGGTGCCCTCTTCTGGCCTGCAGGTGTACCTGTATATATAATAAATAAATCTTAAAAAAAAAAAAAAGAATTGAGGCAGGCGTGGTGGCGCACGCCTTTAATCCCAGCACTTGGGAGGCGGAGGCAGGTGGATCACTGTGAGTTTGAGGCCAGCCTGGTATACAAAGTGAGTCCAGGACAGCCAGAGCTGTAACACAGAGAAAACCTGTCTTGAAAATCCTAAACAAACAAACAAAAAAACAAAACATTATGTCATGAACCCATGGCTAAGAAGCAGTGTCAGCTATAATTAAAGTCAAATTTAACAATCTGATGAACCTACGCATCTTGTGGTTTGTAGCAGCTCTTTCCAAACTCTCAAGCACCCGAACCAGGACCCACTTACTGCCTGTAGCACCCAGGGCAACACGCTGTAGCTCTCGCTCTCGGCGGTCCAACTGCTCTGCCTTCCGGTTGAGCTCCTCCTGCCTCTTCAGCAGCTCAGCAGTGGCTGCGGCAGCTGAACCCTACTCAGCGTGACAGGCAGGTGTGAATTTCAGGCCCAGCACTGGCTCTTCCTCCCTTACCACCACCATGTCCTCTTTACCTGAGTGCTGTAGGAGCCATAGTTCTTGGGCTCTGTAGGGCTGAGCTTTCTTGAAGACTGCACAGAGGGTGCTGAGGGTGGTGGCAATGGTGCTGGGGCAGGAGGCTCATAGGTTGGTGGGGGCTGCTGAAGACAAGTCTTAGAGATGATCTAGCCCCTTGTAACAGTGACCTAGTATGCTTGAAATCATCTGCAACCAAAACTCATCACCCAAGTCAGCAGCACTTCCCTACAAGTTAGGAACCTGGTTGGTTTTTTGGTTTTGTTTTTGAGACAACAGGCATGTGAGCTGGTCTAGGAATTGCAATCTTCCTGCCTCAGCCTGAGCCCTAGGACTGACAGCCCTGTGCCATGTGCTGAGATAGGAAGCTCCTTCATAAGAAGGAATTTAAGTTGGATAAGTGAATTTAAGTTGGATAAGTCCTTCAGGAGTTAGAGCAGTCCTGGCTATAGTCTCTCACATCCGATGCTTCAGCAACACATAAACACTTATCCATATATCATCTCCTTCACTTTTCTCATTTCCAAAATTACATTTATTTGCTCACTGTGTGTGAGAGTTCGTGTGTACATGTGTGCGAAAGTGCTCTCGAATCATGGTGTGCACATGGGCAGAGGAAAACTTGTGGGAGTTTGTTCTCTCCTTCCACCACATTGTTCTTGGGGAACTGAACTGAGGTTTTCAGTCTAGGCAACAAGCTGAGCCTTTACCAGCTGAGCCTTTTGGGTTGTTTTTCTGGTTTGGTTTGTTTTTTGAGACAGGGTCTCATACATCCCATCCTGGTCTCCAACTTGCTACTAGCCAAGGATGACCTCGAACTTCTAATGTTCTTGCCTCTACCTCTCAAGTGCTAGGATTACACACCTGTGCCACCAGACTCAGTTTATGTAGTGCTGAGGGCTGGGGATGAATGTAGGGCAGTACAACAACTCGGCTACACCCCCCATATCTCCCCACTCCCTTTAATTCCTTCTACTGGTCCTCCTCGTTGTTTGCTCTCTGACTGCACATCTAACAAGTTTCTCAACTCTGACTCGATTCTCTTCAAAAAGAGACCCACTTTTCGAACTCCAAACTTGATGGTTCTTTTGCCCTAGGTTAGGCCTTGCCCTGGCTGTCTGACGTCTCTCGGGGAGCTAAAAACACAGCACTTCATCTTTTCGCTGCATTAAAAAAATAAAAAATAAATAAAAATCCCCAGTTTGCACGGGCAGAGGTTATGGCACACTCTCTCTTCCGTGCTCTTCTGTGCTCCCACTAATTGCTCACCTCTCGGTTCTCAAAGGGGTTGTAGATGTCAAGCGTGGCGTACTGCTGGCTGGGTCGGTGCTGGATCACGGCTGGATCCTGAGAGCAGAGACTTGGGCTCAGCGGGCAATCGGTGCCAAGGGAATTCCTAGGTACTTCCCGAAACTACTCGTGGGTCCAAGTAATGAGCCCTCGGTGCCACAACGTTGTCCCCAACATTTGCCTTAAAGTCCATCACCCTACATTGCTAGAACCCGCTCGTTACAGGGGCAGGGCCCGCCTCCCCTTAGGCCCCCATGCTCACTGATCTTGAGCTACCGTCACCTCCACGTAGTGACACTTCTTTCCTGGGTCAAATGTCACAAATGGGAATAGCAGTTCGACCCCATAAAACTGGGAAAAACAGACTGTCCAAAAGAAGGCCGGCGCAAGTCACCTGAAAGGGATTGTCAAGCTCGCCGGAGTCGGGGAATGGATTCCCGCCGTCTCTGCTCTGAGCCATGTTTGCAACTGAGCCCCTGCCCTCCACGCCCCTGCCGCGGCAGTACGGCAGCGGCAGCCCCGAGAACTCCCTCCGGTGCGCTTGGTCCACCCGCTTCTCTGTGCTCCAATTGGTTGAATAAACCGGAAGGCTCGCGAAGATTCCCGCAGCAGTCGCGAACTGCGCCTGCGCCTTAGTATTAAAAAAAAAAAAAAAAAAAAAAAACCAAAGCGGGAAGTGCCCCTCGTGATGGGCCTAAGCCAGTCTTTGCAGCCTGGCGCCTCCACGTAACTTCCTGGCAGGAATGAACTACGTATCCCAGGTAGCCTCAAGTAAAGCAGCACAGATGGGAAATTTCTGCACTGGCTAGTGGCGGGATGCTCAGTTTTCTACCTTGGTTTCCGGATCTACTGGAGTGGACAACCTTATGGCTACCGTCACATATGCATTTATTTACAGGGTCAAAGCTATTTTCCGACATGGACTACTCCAGATCACACAAGTTCCACCTGATTGCATCTATTTTAGTCATTACCTCGAATAGTTAAGTGCATATAAATTCAGTCTGGCTCTAATTTGGTAGGGCAAGGAAGCTCCGCCTTTGTACCCAAATTCAGAATGGCTGCCAATCGTTTCACCCTCTCTACTTGAGTACTCTCAAACCTCAAATTCCAGGGATAGGGATGGGGTCAGATGAAGCATGTCATTTTATTTCACAAAGACTGTACAAAATCCCTTATAAAATATGGGGTAAACACCACCTGGTTACCTCATTCTGCCCCCATCCAACTCCACATGAGGGGCAGATGAGGTTGGAAGAGTGTAAACAGTAGTATATACAAGGCAGGGGTTGAAGTGATAGGTACAAGTTCTGTCATATTTACACTATTTCACATATTCACAGGTATAAAGGAGCCAGAGGCAGAAGGGGTGAGTTGTGGCTCTGTTCTCTTGTATAAAAAAGCACCAGTGTCCTGGACTGGACACCCACTGCTACACAAGAAGCAGGTGGGGTCCAAAGCCTGATTGTCACCGACTGATATCCCGACTGGAGTCCCACAACTTGTTGGGTGGCTCAGTGCGAAGGCAGGCGAAGAAAGGATGCTGAAGGGCTTCACCTAAGCTCAGCCGCTTGGCAGGTTCATACTCTAGCATACTTTCAATCAGATCGAAGAGCTGGTGGTGGTCCTCTGCCTCTGAGGTCAGATACCGCTGGTGGAGGGCAGGAATAAGGTAAGGCAGGGTGCCTTACACACTTTAGTATCTTTCTTTCCTTTTCAAGACAGGGTCTCACTGTGTAGCTCAGGCTGTTCTGGAACTATGCACTCCAGCTGACTTGGAACACTTGCCTCAGCCTCCCAATGTGCTGGCATTTCAGGCCTGTACCACCATACTGAGTCCCTGCCTCCATTAAAGCCCTACTTTTTCCTTTTTGGAAAAAGAAGCAAGGCTTGGTTTACATGCAATTTAAAAGCTACCTTACCACACCATTATGACCAATACTTCTGGTATTTCTGCTCAACCTACCTTCCCATTAGCACAATTACTCCTTCATACTCTTTGAAACTTTTACTTGTATGTCCTTGCCAACCTCATGAATCTTCTTTAGCTTCACATTAAACTGGGAGCTCTCCTAAGGCAGTTTATTCTCTTCTGTTTAACCTAAAGAACCCAGGACATTGCTTTCATTTCTGGTTGTCTCAGGCTTAGGCTATCTAACGTCCTTGCCTCTGTAAACCATCCTCTCTTCTCTGTCCACTGTTGATCAAATTGTCTTCTTTCAGTGCTCTCCCCCTCCCCAACCTCTGCTTATAAAATGTATCCTGGGGGCAAACCACCCTAAAAAAAAAAAGGCAACTTTAGATTGTGGACAATCTTTATCCCTAGCTGGGCTCACCCGCAATGGTTTGCAGTTTTCACGAACGTAGCGCCCAGCAGATGTGTTCTCATCCCAGTCCAGGCGACCCCGATAAAAATATTTCTGTTTTCTAGAGGGGAAGGGGAGATTGGTGCATCAATATGTTTTCGCTTGTTTACTTAGGTGAAGTAAATGGGGCTGGGGAGGTGTTAATGAAAACAGAAAATGACGTGTAACAGACATTCTGTGGAAAGAAAGGCGTAAGTAAGTCCCTCCTGCTCAAGGTTCACCTTGTTTTTCTGATCATCCGAGAAGGGATAGGACCTAGGATCCTTTCCATCATGGCTAGATGTTCTCTGTTGTCATGGGTCTGGGAAACAAAGATAAATCTAAGCACAGGATTCAGGAAGGAATGCTGGGGACTACTTGCCAGATGGAAATGTCCTCAGCTGATCAAGAAATCCAGCAGCCCAGTAACACCCAACCACCTACCTGGAAGAGTGTGAAGCCAACGTAGTACTCAAAGATGATACAGCCTATGCTCCACACGTCACATGGCTGTGACCAGCCCAGCTCTGCATGGTGAGGAGGAAGAGGCATTACGACACTCAGGACACGCTACCCTCACCTCACCTCACCTCACCTCACACACACACTGGACACTCTAAGCTCCCTTACCAAGGATGACCTCTGGGGCTCGGTAATGTCGAGTGGAGACAATGGTGCTATGGTGCTCATGGTCAAAGGTGGCACTGCCGAAGTCTACCACCCGCACAGCTGTGCTCTTGACACTGCGTTCATCTCGCTTCTAGGAGCAAAGCAGATGGGAATGAATCTCCATCAGACTGTGATTCACAGACCAAGGAGCTTCTGAGTCTGAAAAATATAGCCTGTTCCTATACACCAGGAGAATCTGGCTCCTGGTATTTTGTTCTTGTTTAAAACAGGGTTTCACTATGTGTCCCAGGCAGGCTCTGACCCTGCAGCAATCCTCCTACCTCAGAGCCTCCCAAGTGCTGGGATTGTAGGCATGTGCCACCACACGTAGCTCTCACAGCAGTACTTTAAGAGTAGGAAAGGAAGAAGACTAAGCAATGATTAAGTCTCTAAGTACCAGAATACTAGACCCAAACGTCTGGTGTACTGCTCTGAAGATCTGCAATATGGAGCAGAGGGTGAAGAGGACCTTTAACGCTGAGACCTCTAGCAGTCAAGCAAGCTGAGTTGTCCTATCACACAGAAATGCACATCTAAAAAAGGGAGTGTGGACATTTTCACTCTGTTGGAAAACTTTCCAAACTGTCTTTCAATTTAAGTCTTCTTAAAATGTTCCCTCTTATTGTGGCAGCTGGTTTTGCTCAGCTGGAGCCAGTCAGGGAGAAATTAGTGAAGGGAGAACACAGAGAACTAACCAAAAGCCAAGCGGCCCAGCTGTCTGCCCCTCTGGACAGAGGGCGGCCCTGTACATCTTACCTTCTCTAGGTTGTAGCTGAGTTCGTAGTCTGAATTCACAAACAGAATATTTTCAGGTTTGAGGTCCGTATGTGTCAACTTGTTATCATGGAGGACTGCAGGGGAGAAGGCTAGATCAGGCTTGATCCAGTGGCTACTGCTGCTAACTGCCAGCAGCTGACCCCTTACTGAGCACCAAGAACCAAGCTAGAGAGGAGGCAGGCCCAGACGCTACTGGGGAAACTTTCTGCTCTCCAACTAAGTAAAATGCCTGCTCTAAGCTCTACCCTCAGTAATATAAAACGTACATATAGTTCATCTGATAGAAAAGCAGCAGTGTGCCAAAAGGGAGAGTTTTTGTTTGGTGTTATGTTTGATCTATGTGATTGTCAGATATCCTGCAAAATCAATTCATTAAAACTGCATCACTGTGTAGATGCAGAGGAACAACCTGTGATCTGCAGCTGGCACCGCAGCTGGACCACCCAATGTTCTCCCATCTGCCTTGTGTAAGTGAAGAGCATCTCATTAGATAGACCTAAGTAACTAGCAAAAGTGCTTCTGTGCTTGTCATATAACACTTCTCCAAGAAAGAAGGGATGAGGAAAAGACACTAAGTCCTGTGGGTATGGAATAAGAGCAACCAGTGATGGTAGAAACAGCAGTCAAGGAATTACGTCAGAAGAGGAGATGCCAAGACATTAACAGGTGTGCAGGTAAACTGAATGCTTAGGGGCTTGCCCAGCACACAAGCACACAAAAGAGATCTGATGGAAAAAGGGCTGCCCCAGAGTCCGCCTCAGCCCACCCCACTCACACTTGACGGCCTGGCAGAGCTGGAAGGCCATGTGGCGCACTTGGTGGATGGGGTAGGGCAGGTAGTTGTTGTCTTTGAGGAAATCGAAGGTGCTAAGGCCCAGAAGCTCAAAGGAGATACACATGTGGCCATGGTAGTCAAACCAGTCAAACATCTGGACACAGAGGCTGGGGAGAGATAGGGGAGTCGGATGTCTAATAAGCTCCCAACAGTCCACCACCCCACCAGAAGGAAGGACTGCACAGTTCTTGATTCCACAGTTGTATAAAAACATGCCAGTTACTATCACTACTAAGGACCAGGAATGCAGCTCAGTTGGTAGAATGCCTATTAGCATATGCACAAGGACCGAGTTCAACCTGCATAAAAGTTATGATGGCATCAACCTGTTATCTCAGCACTTGGGAGGTGAAGGCAGGAGAATCTTTTATAAAATCAAGGTTATTCTCAACTACATAGTGAGTGTGAGGAAGTTACCCTGGGCTACATGATACCCTGTCACTTAAAATTTTTTTTTTTAATCATCAACAAAATTCAGTTCAGCTAGAGAATGGTCTTTTTGGAAGAATCAAAAAGTACTACCAACCAAACTCCCAAACATATTTTTGTAACATCTTGAATAGTTCAAAACCTATTCACTGGACTGGGGCTGTAACTCTGGAGGACAGCACTTGCCTGGCATGCAAGAGGTCACGTTCAATCCCCAGACCTTAAAACAAGGAAAACAAGATCCATCTGCTAAGCAGGGTAGGGTGGTGCACTCTTGCAATCAGGGATCTAGAGGCACGGGGAATCACCATGAATCTGAGGCCAGCTTGGACTATGTAGTATGACCCTGTCTCAGATAAACAAATTAAATGAAACAACCCAAAACAACTATTTGCTGAAGAGTTATTAGCAAGATTTCAAACAGTGTGGATTCTCAATTACCAAAGTCACTGTTTTTGTCACATCTGGGTCTCACTTCAGCCTGTTTGACCTGGAAGTTCCTATGCAGCACATCCTGGTCTCAAATTCACGAGCCACTACATCCCACCCCATCTCCTGAACTTGACTATCAGCCACTGTGTTGCCCAAGTTCACACTTACTGTTTTATTAAAAAAACAGTAATTTGGGGATACTACTCAGTTGGTAAAGTATTTGCCTAGCGTGCACAGAAGGTTAATTCCTGGCACTACATAAAACTAGGTGTGGTGGTACACTCCCAATAATCCTAGGCAGAGGCAGGCAATAAATAAAGAGTTCAAGGTTATCACTGCCTTTGGATTTGGCTACAAGAATGAGCAGAAGCTAGGCCGGGATAAATGAGATACTGCCTTAAAAAACCAATCAACCAAAAAACAAATAAAACACCAAACCTTTGCATAACAAACTTATTCATTTTTAGCCTATGAATTGTGTGCGAACAAAGCTGTTGCTGTACAAATACCCACAGTTTTTTTTTTTTTGTTTTTTTTTGTTTTTTTTTTTGTTTTTCGAGACAGGGTTTCTCTGTGTAGCCCTGGCTGTCCTGGACTCAATTTGTAGACCAGGCTGGCCTCGAACTCGCAAAAATCCGCCTGCCTCTGCCTCCCAAGTGCTGGGATTAAAGGCGTGCGCCACCACTGCCCGGAATACCCACAGTTTTAACAGTTCTACAGCCTACTGTTCCTCTTCAATTAGGACCCAGTCTTTCTGCATCCAGGGAAGTGTTATACCATTACTAGCCCAAAATTTTCTTTCAAGGATTTTATTTTTAATTATGTGTGAGTTATGTGCAAATGACTGTAGGTTTCTGAGGAGGCCAGAAGTGCTAGATTCCCTGAGAGCTATGTTTTTTTGCTTTTATTTTGTTTTTCGAGACAAACTTTCCCCGCACAGCACTCTGGCTTTCCTGAAACTCAATCTGTAGACCAGGCTGGCTTTGAACTCAGAGATCTGCCTACCTCTGCCTCTGAGTGCTGAGATTAAAGGCGTGCACCACCACTGCCTGGTTGGTTCCTCTAGAGCTACTGTGAGCTTCTATGTGGGTACTGGGAACTGAACTCAGGCCCTATCCTGCTGCGCCAACTCTCCAGCCCTAGTCTCAAACTTCTGATATCTCTTACCTCAGCTTCCTGAACAAACTGTGTCTGTGTCTGTACTGAGGTTTGAACTTAGGATCCTCTAAGATAATTGGCTGACACACACTCCATCACTGGGCTACATCGCTGGGCTACAATCTCTAGCACCTTTTTCATTGGTGAAAAAAGGTCTTAGTAAGTTTAAGTTGCCCAAGCTACCTTGAGCTTCCACTCTGTCTTTTCCTCTTCTCCCAAGCAGCTGGGATCATATACCTGTACCATCAGTCGTGATGCTCATCAATGCCAGGGCCATTCCCAGATTACAGACGTCATACAAGAAGTGGACTAGATTACAGAATGTCATAAGCCTATCTTAATGGTCACTACTCTCATATGATCAAAAGTTGAATGGGCTGGGTGTGGCAGCACATGCCTTTAATCTCAGCACTAAGGAGGCAGAGGCAGGAGAATCAGGAGAATCTCTGTGTGTTTGAGGCCAGCCTGCTGTGCAAGCTGGTTCTAGGCAAGCAAGAGTTACACAGGAAAAGCATGCCAAAAAAGAGGAAAGAGGAGGAGGAAGAAGAGGAGGAGGAAAGAAAGAGAAAAGAAAAGAATGAATGTATCCCCTGCCTGCCTAGCCCCAGTCTGGGAGTTTTCCCTCTGGAGGGACGCCCCCCCCCCCCCCCCCGCCTTCTCCCATATTCCTTAGCTTCCTTACTTCTTGTTGTCAGGATCCTTCTCATTGATTTTCTCTAGCACATTGATTTCTAGTCGAGCCGCTTCCTTGTACTTTTCCACATTCTTAATGATCTTCAGGGCAACTCGTGCTCCACCCCTGTAAGTGGACAGGGGAGGTTTTTGTTGGGTTTGAGAACATATAATATTGAATGGATCAGTGTATGCACTAAGAAATTCTGCCTGTCTAATCTGCAAACAGATCCAATGCTGTCACAATATTCCATGCCTGACAGATGTGGGGGTAAGCAGCAGGCCATCAGTTACCTGCGATGGTCTACACACTGCACAACTCGGCCAAAGGTCCCTTCTCCTAAGGTGCTTACAATTTCATCTGAAATGAGAGAAAGCAGGGTCGGGGAGAAGGAGGGAGAAAAGGGGGGAATGAGATGAACTGGAAGAAAATAGGGCACAGCAACCTGGGGTGAGGAGATGAAGGAAGGGGGAACAGATATAGATGGCTGCAGGGGAAAAAATCCCCTGCGTGACTCCCACCACCTTTAACCCAGGGGCCATGAGAGCTGGGAGTGGACAACAGGTCAAGTCTCAACAGCAACTCAAACCACCCCATGAGCAACACCACTGAGAAAAGGCAAAAGAGGTTGTGACCTGGGTTGGCATGGGACATTACGATGGCTATGGGACCATTACAGGCTATAGGATTGTTACGATTTGGCTTGTACATCGCTCTTGTAGCCAGTCCCCGACGTGGTAGATGAGGTGGCCCTCAGCGTCGTCCTCTACACTCTTGGCTCTCCGGCTGCTGTGCTGCTGTCGGGGGGGTGGGGGGGGTCGGAGCAAGCCAGGTGTCGGATCGGGGGCCGGAGGGAGACGGGGTGGGTGGTGGAGGGGTCACCGGTCACAGGCGCCCAGCCAGGGGGGACAGACGATGATGGGGGACAGTGGAAGGGAACACGTCAGATGTGCTAAGGCGGATCGGTGTGAGAAGAGAGAGCGGCGCATAATCCCAAGTCCCCAGACCCAAATCAGCACAGGGAGAGGCATGGGCAGAGCAGAAAAGTGATGATGTTGCCAGTGTTACCCACAACCCCATGCTCTATGAAGCACCCTTCCAGGCAGACGCAGTCTTCCCTGCCCCCAACCCAAATTCGCCTGCTGAGGGGTCACAGAGTCCAGGGTTTGGGAGACACAGGCCTTTTGAAACCAAAGTCCTCATCAAAAACCATGAGGCCTCTGGGGCAGAGCAGCTGCTCCCAGCATGGCAGCCTATCAGAGGGCATCAACGATCCATGCCCTTCTGTCTCCAGAGTACATCTGGGGCCCCTTGCGAGTCGGAGAGCCTCCAAGAGGGCAGGCATACTCAGTGCCCACTTCATCAATTTTCACGCTCCAAAGCATGACTGAGAACAAGGGGACTTTTTATTTTCCCCTGAGGGACTGAAGAACGGGGACAGTAAAGGCCTAGCTGGCACTCACTGAAGATGAGCGGCTGAACGTGCGGCTACGTCTTCTCCGCCGTCTGTGTTTCCTGCGGCTGCTGCGCTGGCTTCGGTAACTGCTGTTCTCCCGGTGGTACTCATAGGAATGCCGAAAGTCTGTGTCGTAGTAGGCCTCTCCTCTATCCCGGCTGTAGTCATTGCGTCTATAGATGCCACAGTATCGACGATCGTCCACCCGCCGGTCACATGAACGGTCATCGTAGCTGCTGTTGGATAACACATACCCATTACGCGTGTCAGTCCAGCCCACAAGCCCTGCCACACCACGCACCAAGGCCCTATCTTAGGAAGGAGAACCACAGGAGTAACATGAGGAAGCAGAGAGGCACTTCCCCACACCTGCGTGTCACCAAGACCTCTCCCTGAAGAACTCCTCTTGGGGGACCTCTCCAATGAGACAAGAGAACAAAGAAGCAGTTTGCTCTCTAATGTTTCCAAATGAAGTTCAGCCTTGCTCTGTCCCAACCCATTCCTCTCCATACCACTGAGTTATTAATACCTTGCGGACCTAGCTTTCTTTCATGGCATGCACTTCCCTGCCACCCAAGCACATTTCTCCCACTGATCCTCACTTATTCCTATTAGGCACATTTAGGTAGCCCTTTCTTTTTTCTTTTCTTTTGGTTTTTTGAGACAAAGTTTCTCTGTGTAATAGCTCTGGCTGTCCTGGACTTGCTTTGTAGACCAGGCTGGCCTCGAACTCACAAGAGATCCGCCTGCCTCTGCCTCCTGAGCACTGGGAATAAAGGTGTGCGCCACCACGCCCGGCAATAGGTATCTCTTTCTTAAAATGTTCTCCCGCAGTCATTTTTGGTGTGTTTTGGTGCACACCACTAATCCCAGGGCTCCAGCAGAGGAGGCAGCTATATCTGTGATCTCAACACCAACCTAGACTACACAGAAAGTTCTAGGCCAGCCAGGGCTACACAGTGACACCCTGTCTAAAAAAAACAAAAGGAGAAGGTCTAGAGGAAGCTCAGTGGTTAAGAGCACTGGCTGTTCTTTCAGAGAGCCGCCTTTCAATTTCCACTACCCACATGGAAGCCCAAAACATTGTAACCTTGTAAATCCAGTTCCAAGAACTTCCATACCCTCTTCCAATCGCCAAGGGCACCAGGAATGCATATAACGCAAGACATACATGTAGGCAAAACATCCATACACATAAAAATTCAAAGAGAAAAAATATGCAAGTTTCCCCTGAACTACATATATCTCAACTCATTCCAACAATACCTGGTGGGTACAGTTTTGTACAATCCCTACATATTTCCACTAGAAAGTACCTTTCCAAAATAAATTTTTGAGAGTCTTACTGTGTAGATCAGGCTGGCCTCAAACTCAGTATGAAGCCCAAACTAGCCTTGATTTCATAATCCTCCTTGCTTCAACATCCCAAGTGTTAGGAGTATAGGTGTATGCCACTAAATTTTTTTTTTTTTTTGGTTTTTCGAGACAGGGTTTCTCTGTTTAACAGCTCTGGCTGTCCTGGACTCGCTTTGTAGACCAGGCTGGCCTCGAACTCGCAAAGATCCGCCTGCCTCTGCCTCCCAAGTGCTGGGATTAAAGGCGTGCGCCACCACCGCCCGGCTAAATTTTTTTTTTTGCAATGCCAGGAAGTGAACCCAGAACCAAATGCATGTTAAGACATGCCCTGCCACAGACATACATACCTAATGCATGTTAAGACATGCTCTGTCACAGACGTACATACCTAATGCATGTTAAGACATGCTCTGCCACAGATGCACATACTTAATGCATGTTAAGACATGCCCTGCCACAGATGTACATACCCAATACATGTTAAGACATGCCCTGCCACAGACGTACATACCTAATGCATGTTAAGACATGCCCTGCCAGACGTACATACCTAATGCATGTTAAGACACGCTCTGCCATAGGCATACATACCTAATGCATGTTAAGACACGCTCTGCCACAGATGTACATACCTAATGCATATTAAGACACGCTCTGCCATAGATGTACGTACCTAGCCTATGTCACTATCAGCTGCTTAGAACACTTATTGAATGAATGAATAAGTCAGTGACCTGCAATCAGTTTCTCTTCCTGGGGCCTCACCTTCGGGACCGAACATGATAGCTGTCTTCCCTCCGACGCCGCCTTGTCCTGTCACTGCTACTTGACCAGGATCGACTTCTTCTTCGCTTATGCTTTCGGCTCCTATAGTGTTCATGATAACTTCCCCGGCTACCTCTCTCTGAGGAATGGTACCTTCGGGGATGAGGCATCTAGAAGGGAAGGGAAAGCAGAATGGTAGGAATGCTCTGCGTCTTCAGAAGCATTCTCTGTGACTGCCTGCTTCTCAAGATGCGAAGCTGCCTTCAATTCCTATATCCTCTTAGACCTTGTGTTTATAACTCAAGAATGTCCAAGTTAATCACTCTGCCTCAAACATGGCTCCATGAAGACAATGGGGTCTGAGCTGCAGCTCATGACAGGTGACTAGTGTGTGACTGATAAATATTGCCACAGTTCATCTCTGCTACACTCTAAAACATACAGCTGTGCCATCCCAAGCTCTTCACAAGCAAACAAAATAAAGCTTTAGTTTACATGGTTGTTTTGGTTATTAACAGCACATCTTATCTCCCCCAACAAGGCTAGGAGTGCCACAAGGGCAGGAATTCAGTTTCTCTCTTTTTGAGACAGGGTTTCTCTGTGTGTCTCTGTCCTGGAACCCACTCTGTAGACCGGGCTGCTGGCCTTGAACTCACAGAGATCCACCTGCCTCTCCAATGCTGGGATCAAAGGCGGGTACCACCACCCACCCAGCCATTTCTGACAGCTGTGAACTGCCGTGGGTGCTGGGATTTGAACCCGGGTCCTTTGGAAGAACAGCCAGTGCTCTTAACCGCTGAGCCATCTCTCCAGCCCTCAGTTTCTCAAGATTTTACAAATAGCTGGTAACAAATACCAGCAAGTTCTAGAGATCAGGGTGTGGTCCCAGAAATGTCTCTCATGTATCTGGCCAAATTTTCCCCAAAGTTGTAAAACAGTACAACAAAGTAGTTGTGTGGACCTGTATATTCCCCACCAACATTGTATCAGTAAGCAAAAAGTAACTTTTCAGTATGAGACAAGGTTTCTCCATGTTGCTCTGGAAATGTGTAGACCAGGGTGGTTTTGAACTCACAGAGATCCACCCGCCTCTGCCTCCCAAATATTGTTTTCTCTCTCTCTCTCTTTTGAGATAAGGTTTCATTATGTAACCCTGGTTGACCTAAAACTTGCTATGCAGACCTAGCTGAATCTGAACTCACAGATCTTGGTAGCCTCTGCCTCCTGAGTGCTGGGTTGAAAGGCTTGCAAGACCACACTTGGTTTGTTTTCATTTAGTGAGAAGTGTGACATAACAGATCCTAGGCTGGCCTCAATTTTGATAAGTAGCGTAGGATAGCCCTGAGTGTTTTCTGACCCTACTACCTTCACTTCCAAATGTAGAAATTACAGACCAGCTTCATTACGAAGGTGCTTACACAGCACTGGCGATCAAGCCAGGACTTCACGGATGCTAGGTGAGCACCACGGTATCGACTGCGCTACATCCCCAGTCTAATAACTAGTTTTAAATTAATACCAATACTACTGGTAGACAATAGGCCTCCATTGGATGAAACTGGACCGGTCAATGTTTATGGGTCCTTTTTTGGTAAAAGAGGAAAAATCAGAGTGAAATCACTGTCATAATCCAGGAAAGGCACAAGACAGGCTGAATAAGATGAGTCTTACAGACAATCTTGGTCCAGGACTAAGAACATGAAGTCTGCTGGTTTGACTTCCTCCCAACCTCCTTAAATTAAGGAAGGTGACCTACGGTGCTTTGGCCTAACTTGGATGGCAGGAAACCAAGAAGATGCAAGCCCGAGGCTTTCCCAGGTAACCCAATCTTGATTAACTTGATTAACATAAATGCCATCTTACTAAGGACACCTACCCACAAAGTCACTCAGGTCTTTCCTGGAAAAGCATTACCTAGTCTTTCTCAACTTTTAAACCTTTGTTTCTTCCTTTCTTACTCAGAAAACCCAGAATAATTCCCTAGAGTCAAACTCTTCCTGTACACCGCCAACTAATACTTTTCGGGTGGTATTAAACCCTTGGTCCAACTTTTGCACGTCTGGAACCGCTCCTGTCCCCACCTCATCACTTCTATGGTTCCCCCCCCCAAGTTTACTACAGGTCTCGCCGCTACATCGAAGGAGGTCCACCTCCCTCCCTCTTATCTGGATACTCTGCTGGTTCCAGAGCCCAACACTCCTAATTTCGTCTCATCCCTTCGCAGCCCGTCTGGCGGTGGCCATCTTTCCGCGGCCCCAAGGTCCGCCAGCCCGCGCGCTCACCGTTCTGGCGGCGAGGCCCGTGCGCTTGTCCCACAGGAAGTCCGTGATGGCGGCGGCACTGCGGCCGGAGTCCCGGCACCCCCGCGGCGACGAAGTGCGTCTCCACCCCCCAACCCGGGGCCCTGGGACCTCCCGCCCCGTTCCCGGACTCTGCTCCAGTCCCGCCCGCCCGGGCTCCGTCCCCGCCCCCAAGATCCGCTCGGCGCCTCTCGCACCGCCCCCGCCCGGGGCCCGATCCCAGCTCGGTCTCCGGCTCTGGCCTCTCCGCTCCGCCGCCGCTGCCGTGAGCGAGCGCGCACGCACGCACGCACGCACGTCCTGCGTCACTTCCCAGCCTTTGATGGGCTCCGCCCACACACACCGGGCACTTCGGTGTGCTCCGCGGCGTCTCCGGTACCAACCAGAGTCTGTGAAACTTTGGGTGTGCCTTTTGGTTTGGGTCGGGAGGCACCAGGAGCTTGTCACGTGTTTTTTGGGCCTCTACTCGTCTTATTCTTTCCGGTGCCACCTTCCTCTTGCTCTTCACCGGAAGACATTTAAGGCTTATTTAATATTGGAGGTTTAAAGGATTGTTATTTACATTGTATCGCTATCGGGCAAACGGCCCCAGTGAGGCTTTGTGAAGTCTGATTCTTCAAACAATACTTGAAAAAATATATCCTCCAGCCGCGGAACGCCAGCAAAGAAAGGCTCCTTCTTTGTCCTGCACAAAATCACTCATGTTTGGGGCAGGGTCGAGGCCAAGAAGGAAGGGGAGAATTAGGCGCCAGTATAGGGAACCATTGTGTTTTAGGTAATTTGTATTAAGTCCAGACTTACTGAGTCATCTTTCTTTGTTTTTAGATTTACCTTAAATTATTTATGTGTGTCGGTAGCAGCGTATATGCATATCAGTGTAAGTGTTCAGGAGGTCAGAAGAGGGCGTCGGATCTCCTGGAGCTGAAGTTAAGAAGCAGTTGTGAACTGTCCAATGTGAGTGCTGGGTCCTGCAGAAGATTGAACGCCTCGCCACTGAGCCATCTCTCCAGCCCCAGTTTATTAATACAAAAGAAAGCAGTAGCAGCAGCTGCTAAGCATGGTGGTGCATGCCCATAAGCTCAGCTCTCAGAAGGCTGAGGCAAGAGGATTTGGAGAAGCTGAAGGCTAGCGGGGCTACAGTGTGAGACTGTCTCAAAAACAAACCAGCTCAGGATGTGGCTCATTTGATAGAGTACTCGCCTTTTATCTAAGATACCCTGGCAGGAGAGCCACACATACAGTTTACACATGTAATGAAGCCCAGGACATAGGAGATAGAGTAAGGAGGGCCAATGGTTCAAGGTTATCTTTGCTACATAATGAATTTAAAGCCAACCTGGACATACTTGAGACTTTGTCTCAAAAAACCAAAACAAACAAAAAGACAAAAGAAAAACCTTTTGTTTTTTGAGGGGCTGGAAAGATAGGTCAGGTGTTAAGAGCACTGACTGCTCCACCAAAGTTCCTGGGTTCAATTCCCAGCATCCACATGGTATTTCATATCTCCCCTGTAACTTCAGTTTCAGGGCATTCAACACTCATTTCTGGCATCCTCAGGCATTGCATGTATGTAGTGTACAGACATATGTGCAAACCAAAATACCCATTCATATAAAAATAAATATGTTTTTTAAATGTTTATTCATTTCTTCAAGTCACATCTTCATCACAGTGTCCCCCCTCCACCCCTCCCAATCCCACCCTCCCATCCTACTCCTCCAGAGTGGGGTGTACCCACATATCAGTTCCCCATCCCAGTTCAGCAGTCACATGAGGGCCAAGAGCCTCCTCATATAAATAAATATGTACTTAAAAAAAAAAACCTGCCGGGTGGTGGTGGCGCGCGCCTTTAATCCCGGCACTTGGGAGGCAGAGGCAGGCAGATCTCTGTGAGTTCGAGGCCAGCCTGGTCTACAAAGTGAGTCCAGGACAGCCAGGGCTGTTACAAAGAGAAACCCTGTCTCGAAAAAAAAAAAAAAGAAGCAGGGGAGCTATTTCTAAAGGCCCCGAGACAGCAGAACAAGGCATTCATCACACACTACTCTGGCTTTTAAGAAAAAGATTACTAGAAGAGCAGTTGCTGGGAGGGGGGGTAGGGTAGAGAAATGGCTCAGTGGTTAAGAGCACTGGCTTCTCTCTCAGAAGACCCAAGTTCAAATCCTAGCATCCACATGGTGGCTTACAACCATCTCTAACTCCAGTTCCAGATCTGATAACCTCTTCCAAACTCTGCAGGCACCAGGCTCACACATAGTACACAGAACATACAAAGGAACAAAACACTCAAACATATAAAGTAAGTAAATAAAATTTATAAATAAATAAAAGTTGTTGAGACTAAGTCCAACTTTTAGTGTTTGGTAAGTACAAGGACCTTAAATGTATATTTATTTATTTATTTTGGTTTTCCGAGACAGGGTTTCTCTGTGTATTCTTGACTGTCCTGGAATTACTTTGTAGACCAGGATCTCTGAACTCACAGAGATCTGTCCACCTCTGCCTCCCAAGTGCTGAGGTTGAAGACGTGCCACACCACGCCCAGCAAATTTATTTTTAAATTATTTATTTTATTTTGTGTGCATTGGTGTATTGTCTGCATGTATGTCTGTTTGAGGGTGTCAGATCTTAGAGTTACAGACAGCTGTGAACTGCTGTGTGGGTGCTGGGAATTGAACCTGGGTCATCTGAAAGAGCAGTCAGGGCTCTTTTTTTTTTTTTGGTTTTTCGAGACAGGGTTTCTCTGTTTAACAGCTCTGGCTATCCTGGAATCGCTTTGTAGACCAGGCTGGCCTCGAACTCGCAAAGATCCGCCTGCCTCTGCCTCCCAAGTGCTGGGATTAAAGGCGTGCGCCACCACCGCCCGGCTCAGTCAGGGCTTTTAATCATTGAATCATATCTCCAGCCCCTTAAATGTATTTCTAAAAATGGGGGAACTTTGAAGGACTTCAAAGTCACACAGTTCCATGTGGATTGTAGAAAGTTTACTTACAGGCCGAAAAAAAGAATTGGTCTGGGAGAATTTGTTGAAGTTTTTTGTTTGTTTGTTTTTGTTTTGACACAGAATCTCTCTATGTAGCCCTGGGTGTCCTGGCACTTGCTATATAGCTCAGACTGGCCTCAAACTCATAGAGATCCACTTGTCTCTGCCTTCCAGTGTTGGGATAAAGGTATGCAACACAATGCCCAGCAGATCTTTTTTTTTTTTTTGGGTTTTCGAGACAGGGTTTCTCTGTATAACAAGTCTGGCTGTCCTGGACTCGCTTTGTAGACCAGGCTGGCCTTGAGCTCACAGAGATCCGCCTGCCTCTGTCTCCCAAGTGCTGGGATTAAAAGTGTATGCCACCACTGCCCAGCCCCCAGCAGATTTTGAAATTAAAAACTTCTGTAACAACTAGTGGTGCACACTTGTTTTTTTTTTAAATATTTTATTTATTTGTTGTATAAACAGTGTTCTGTCTGCATGTATGCCTGAAGCCCAGAAGAGGGCGCCAGATCTCATTATGGACAGTTGTGAGCCACCATGTGGTTGCTGGGAATTGAACTCAGGACCTCTGGAAGAACAGCCAGTGCTCTTAACCTCTGAGCCATCTCTCCAGCCCAGTAGCGCACACTTGTAATCCCAGCACTTGAAAGGTAGAAGCAGGAAGATCAGGAGTTCAAAACCAACCTGGACTACAACCTGTGTCAAAAACAAAACATAAACTTTCTGAAATAATTTAGTTGGAGATGATGAGGGCTTATCTAAGGCAGTGGCAGTAAGAAGTAGAAATGGGCTGGAAAGATGGCTCAGCAGTTAAGAGCACTGATTGTTCTTCCAGAGGACCCAGGTTCAATTCCCAGTACCCATATGGCAGCTCACAACTGTGTGTTACCATTGTCACAGGGGATCTGACACGTAAACACCAATGCACATAAAATAAATTATTTTATTTTTTTTTTAGTGGAAACAAAGGGAAGAAGCTGAGAGGTTCGGCACTTAATGGTATTTTCCTGTTTGTTGATCTGTTTATGGAGATGAACCATTGACTTAGTAGCTAAGATTTCTGTGCTCATTTTTGCATCCTCAGCATGAACTCAGTGAGTGACCTTCGGTAATGGTTGGCTTAATTAATTAGGAAGAACATACTACGGAAAGCAGTTCAGAGGATCTCAGGCAGAGGAGGACACCTAGGAGAGTGCTGAGAAAGGACGAGATCAGAACAAAAGACCATGGGAGAGGATGGAGAAGAAGAATTTCAAATTTCCATTCCCTCCCTGGCCTTCAGGAGATTCACAGTCTGCAGAAGCCCCTGTGAGTTTCCCGCCTCCAGAAGCCAGCCGCACCCCACCACGCCCCCTCACCCCTAGGCCACGCCCTCTTGGGGGCGTGGGCTACAGTTGGGCCGGCGGCCCGCCCCGCCGGGTCTAGCGCAGCCCTCGCCAGGGGGCGCAGCGCCAGCACGTCTGTCGCCTGCACACGCCCCCTGCGCCCCGGGCGCACGCGGGTCGGACCTCCGGTGCCTGAGCTGGACTCCCAGGGACCAGCGCGCCCGCCATGGCCGTGGACTCGTTGGGGAGGCCCTTGGAGTGAGGGCAGTCATGGAGGAGGAAGCGCGGCCGGCGGCTGGGGCCGGAGAAGCGGCGACCCCTGCGCGCGAGACGCCTCCCGCGGCTCCCGCCCAGGCCCGCGCGGCCTCAGGTGGGGTCCCGGAGTCTGCGTCCGAGCCAAAGAGGCGGCAGCTCGGGACCCTGCTGCAGCCGACCGTCAACAAGTTCTCTCTCCGGGTCTTCGGCAGCCACAAAGCGGTGGAAATCGAGCAGGAGAGGGTGAAGTCCGCCGGGACCTGGATCATTCATCCCTACAGCGACTTCCGGTACGGGGGGTACAGCGGGGAAGGCGAGGGACGCCAATGCTACCGGCCGGGTGGAGCTGCCGACTCCCCTCCTCCAACCCAGCCTGGGAATTCCTAGGCGGGTTTCCCCGAGGTCCTCTCGGTTTTGTCAGGTTAGGGAGACATAAGGGACAGCAAACATCAGAGAATCTCCAGGGGCTTGATTTACCCAATGCAGGAACCCCGAGTTTGGAAACCTTGCCTCCAATACTGTTTTCTCGGGGCGTGGAAAATTATGTACCCCAAGGCTGGGAGACCTGAGGGAGAAGCCTCGTTCCGCCCTATACCACGCTTTACCCACACACCAAGCACTTGCCCAGTGCAGCAGAACAAATTAGGGTCGCTGAAGTACAAGGGAAGCTGGGAACGCTGGAGAGGGACAGGGGTCAGTCCGGTCCGCTGCTCTGTTCGCTGTCCTCGGTGCTGAAGGTGGAATGCGGCGGCGCCGGTCCTCCAGAGCGATTGAGGAGGGAAACAGGGGCTTGCTTGGCCACCGCCCAGGTGTTTCACATGGAAAAGGGATAGAGAGTGGGGATGTAGCCATTTCACAGTCCCTTTCAGGCTGTACGTCTACATCAAGGTCGCTAGGGGAGACAAATCAGCCCTGTCCTTGGGGACGTTGAAGGACAGCTTTTACATGAAGAAACGAGGTGTGTCTCTGGAGCCCGGGAACACAATCGGAGACCCAGTCATCTGCCATCAAACCTCTACTCCCTGTAGCTATTCCTCCAGTCGTCTTTAGCATTCACTTTCACCTGACATTACTGTCCAGCAGATTTCGTCCCCTCCTCCAGCTCACCCTCAGACATATCCCCAGAAGCCATATCCCCTCACAGTTGTGTTGCTTCGAAGTCCTCTACCACATCACCCGCTGGGCTTGTGACTGCCTGTGAGTCAGGCAGTGAAGAGGCTCTGGTGGCGAGGCAAACCTCCTCCTCCTCCTCTCCCTGTGTCATTGCAAGCTTTCTCCTCAGCAACTGTGGAAAAAGAGGAAGAAGCATCAAGGGTTTGTTGCCGAGTTGAAGCATAAAGTCTGAGAGGCTACCAGGGGTGGGTCTGGACTTGGGAAACAGCAAGCTCCGTTCAGGGGCTGAGAGGATTGATTTTATAATCAGAATCGGAAGGGACTGTGCTCGGGACTTATGCTGGGATTAGATGTGCTCTAGACCTCAAACCATCATGTGTGCTCTGGTGATTTTTCTCTATTTCCCTCCTGACTGCGTATCTACACAGCTTCTGAAGCATGCCCTTGCCTACCTCACCAGAGTCTCAGCATGCACAGGCAGCCCAGAGGTGGGAAGGAGTACACAGTTCAGGCCATGCTGCCTTGGGATCTCCCAGGGAGTCCTCTGTGTGCACAGCCATCTGAGGTGCCGTGGAGGGGATGGGCATCCCTGAAAAGCCCAGTTTAGACGAGTGCAGGGTAGCCTAACCCCACCCCAGCCATGGATGGCAGTTCCCCCATCCACAGGGAAACAATCCCTGTTCTAGCCTGTTGGAGAAGAGGAATGGGGTGGAGAAGACTGAGACAGGCAGGACAGCCTAGACTAGAGATAGACAGAGAGCTGGAGATGGGAGAGGCAGCTGCCTTTTCAGAAATCTGAGATAGTGGATGAGCCAAAGCAACACTACTGTTGTACAGCACTGTCATGGCCATTGTCTCTGGGAAATTTCCCAACAACCCAGCGAGATAAGCATAGGGTGCTTAGCTTTAGAAAATGTTAAAACAGTACTGGTGCCTGTGTGTGTGTGCAGTGTGTGCATGTTTACTTTTTGAAAAAAAATTAAATTTATTTTATGTGTATGAATGTTTTACGTGCATATATGTCTGTGTATTTTATGCATGCAGTGACTGAGGAGGGCATCAGATCTCCTGGAACTGGAATCACAGATGATTGTGAACTGCCATGTGGGTTCTGGGAACTGAATCTGGGACTTTACTACTACTGAGCCAGCTCTCCAACCCATGTGCATGTGGTTTTTCTGGTTTTGGTTTTTTGTTGTTGTTGGCTTTTTAAAAAAAAAATTTAGTTTGTTTTTTGAGACAGGGTTTTTCTGTGTAGCCCTGGCTATCCTGGAACTCACTCAGTAAACAGGTTGGTCTTGAACTCAGATCCACCTACCTCTGCCTCTCAAGTGCTGGAATTAAAGGTGTGTGCCACTACCGCCCGGCTTAATTTCACATTCTTATCTCACTTTTCACAGCTGGATGAGGTATGCTGGGAATGAAACTAGACCCTCAAACACACTAGGTGCACACTTTGTCACTGAACTACACCTTACCCTATGCTCTCATTTTTGTGGTACTGCACTTGCCAACAAGCCTGACAATGGAAGTGCAGTTCCTGGGGCCCATGTGGTGGAAGGGAGAACTGATTCCTACAAGCTGTCCTTTCACCTTCATATGTGTGCTGCAGCATGCACACGCACACACACACAAACACACACTAATATATAAATCATGTCTTTCCTCATTCTATGTGGGGAAGGAAGGAAGAAGAATTTGTGTTCTTTTAACTTTGATTTCCTTTTTTTGGTTTGTTTGTTTTTCAAGACAGGGTTTCTCTGTGTAGCCCTGGCTGTCCTGGACTCACTTTGTAGACCAGGTTAGCCTTGAACTCACAGAGATCCACCTGCCTCTGCCTCCCAAGCGCTGGGATTAAAGGCGTGTGCCACCACACCCAGCAACTTGATTTTCTTTTTCTGCTTTCTTTCCTTTTTCCTTTCTATCTTTGGGAGCCTTGGGGTTTTAGTTTTCTGCCTACTTGTTTCTTTGGACCATCATTTTTTTTTTATTTCTTGATTCTAACTTGTAAATAAACAAAAATAGTATTTAACAATAAAAATCATTTCACCATTAAATAAATATAAAATAGAAGGGAGGATCAGTAAGGTAGCAAAACAGCTAAAGGTGTCTGCTCTGCAAACCCAGTAAAATCTGAATTCAGTCAGACTCTGCAGCGAAGAGTGCTGCTCACAGGGTTGTCCTCAGCAAAGAGTGCCGCTCATAGGATTGTCCTCAGCAAAGAATGCTGCTCACAGGGTTGTCCTCTAACTCCCACATGCATCCCATGTCATCCACACAACACACTAAAGAACAAGACAAGGAAAAAAATTACAATAGAAATGATTAAAAAATAGTTTCACCACTTCTGTGACTCGAAAACATACATACATACATACATACATACATATTGAGTTCTGTTTTGGAACTTTGTGTACATGGAATTATGTGATTTTTGCCCTTCTCTTCTGTCTCTTGCTTCTTTTGCTCAATGCTAAACATGTGAGAGTCAGGGGTTGGAGAGATGACTCAGTGGTGAAGTGCACTCTCTGCTCACCCTACTGACTAGTGTTCATGGCACTGAAAGGTATGCTTGCATGCTACCAGAGGAGAATGGTAAACACCAACTCAGCAACGAACCCTTTGATCTACAGTGGCGACTTGTCTGTATAATACTCTAGTACAATAGTAGCTCACAAGCTGTAGATGGAACCAACAACTATCTGACTAGATTTAAGGCTTACTTCATGAGATGGAACCCATGCCTGACACTGCTTACATGTCCAAGAACCTGAGACTAGATAGGCTATGGACCTATGAGAAAACTAAATACTATTGTTCTGCTAAAGGAACATACCAATAAAATGACTCCTAAATACATCCAGCTATTTTCTTTCTTTCTTTTTTCTTTCTTTGTTTTGTTGTTTTTGTTTTTCCAGACAAGGTTTCTCTGTAGCCTGGCTGTTCTGGACTCACTTTGTAGACCAGGCTGCCCTTGAATTCACAGAGATCCACCTGCCTCTGCCTCCCCAGGGCTGGGATTAAAGGGTGTGCCACCACGCCCAGCAGTTACAGACAGTTACAAACTGCCATGTTGGTGCTGGGATTTGAACCCGGGTCCTTTGGGAGACCAGCCAGTGCTCTTAACAGCTGAGCCATCTCTCCAGCCCCCAAAATTAAAATTATTTTTAAAAAAGTATTGGTTGCCCTTGTAAAGGATCTGGGTTTGGTTCCCAGCCCCACCTGGTGGCTCACAACCTTCTGTAACTGAAGTTCCAGGGTATCTGATACTGTCTTTGGGTCTCTGTGAACTCTGCGTGTTCATGGTGCACTTACATATTTGAGGGCAAACTAACCACACACATAAAATAAACCTAAATTTCTTCTTTGTTCCAATGTGAGATTCATCTATGTTGCTATGCAGTGTTCCAAGCTGTGGCTATATTTTCCTCTATGTATTATGCCGTATTTATCAACATGAAAATTTTTTTGTGGGGGCTGGAGAGATGGCTTAGCGGGTAAGAGCCCTGACTGCTCTTCCAAAGGACCCAGGTTCAAATCCCAGCACCCACATGACTGTTCACAGCTATCTGTAATGGCCTGGCGTGGTAGCGCACATCTTTAATCCCAGCACTTGGGAGGCAGAGGCAGGTGGATCTCTGTGAGTTCAAGGCTGGCGTGGTCCTCAGAGTGAGTCCAGGACAGTCAAGGATACACAGAGAAACCCTGTCACAAAAAAACAAACAAAAAAAAATTGTGGCTGGGCGTGATTTTGATTTTGAAACTTTCTCAACACCACCACCACCCCAAAAATGTGTGTGTGTGTGTGTGTGTGTGTGTGTGTGTGTGTGCATGTGCATTTTGCCTACATATATGTCTGTGTACCCTCTATTTGCCTGGTGCCCTCGGAGCCAGAAGAGAGGATCAGATCTTCTAGAACCGGAGTTACAGATGGTTCTGAGCTGCCATGTGAGTGTTGGGAATCGAACTCAGGTTCTCTGCAAGAGCAGCCAGTGCTCTTGACTGCTGAGCTATCTCTCCAGCCTCCTCCATTTTCTACTGGTAAACATTTGAATTGTTCCTAAGTTTAATCCTGCTATAGACATTACTGGTTATATTTCCTAGAGTGAATGTTCCCATTGGGTGTTTATTCCCAAGGCTGCAAAGTTGCATGGAGTACAAATATCTAACTCTACTAAATAACGCTCTTTTCCCAAATGGTGATTCCAGTTTTCACTCTCAATGGATTGAAATGACCATTTTGTGGTTTTGGGATCTTGTCCACTCCTGGCTGTGTCAGACTATCTCCTGTTCATCTGGCTGCTGCTGGAGAGTGACACCATGTTGCTCTGTATTCCACACACACTCTAGGTTTTACTGGGACCTGATCATGCTGCTGCTGATGGTGGGGAACCTCATAGTACTGCCTGTGGGCATCACCTTCTTCAAGGAGGAGAACTCCCCACCTTGGATCGTTTTCAATGTCCTTTCTGACACTTTCTTCCTGCTGGATTTGGTGCTCAACTTCCGAACTGGCATTGTGGTGGAGGAAGGGGCTGAGATCCTGCTGGCGCCAAGGGCCATCCGCACCCGTTACCTGCGCACCTGGTTCCTGGTTGACCTGATCTCCTCCATACCTGTGGATTACATCTTCCTAGTGGTGGAGTTGGAGCCGCGGCTAGACGCTGAGGTCTACAAAACAGCACGGGCCCTGCGCATCGTTAGATTCACCAAGATCCTTAGCCTGCTGCGGCTGCTCCGCCTCTCCCGCCTCATCCGCTACATACACCAGTGGGAGGAGGTGGGGTGGGGAGGTGGGCAGGGGGGTTATCATACTCCTCGAAAAAGTGCTATGGGTGGAAGTCCTGGTGATTTTGTTGGGTGGGGAAGATGTGTGAGGCTTCCAAGTTCGAATTCTTTGAAAAGCCGGTGAAAGAGAGGCAGGGATAGAAGAGGGTTCAGGGAATAAGGTTTGGGGTTAGGTGGGGATACAGAGAGGTGGGGCACTGCAGCTGGACAACACTTGAGGATTAGTGGAAGATTGGTTATGGAAAGGAGGTGCATTGTCCCGCAGCGGAGTTTAGTGGCTCAGCCAGTGCATGCTCTGCCATCTCATTGGCTCTGATAGAGCTAAATGTCCTGACCTTGGTTGGCATATTTGTCTGTAATATGATGGAGTTAAATGTGTGTGAGAGAAGTGTCTTCACACAGGGTGTTCCCAGTAGTTGGCTGGTTTTTGGTTTGGTTTGCCGTGGTTCACCTTTTTCAGACAGACACTCATACAGCCCAGGCTGGCCTCCGCCTTTTGGCAATCCTCCTGCTTCAGTGTCCTAGGTGCTAGGCATACAGGTGTGAATCACCACATCCAGACGAAACAGAGTATTTTAAAACACTTATATTTATTAATGCTTAACAAATATCTATAAAATACCTATATCCTATCACCTAATATCTAAAGCCTGATACCTGTAAACACGCAATATCTGAGAATATTTAATATTTATATATAATATTTTATATATATATAATATTTAATCAACCCCACTTAAATTTTTTGAAAGGATATTAAGATTCTCTAATGAAGGTCCATCTGGGCATCTTAGTTAAGATTAGAGCTCTGAGCCAGGCATGGTGGCGCACGCCTTTAATCCCAGCACTCGGGAGGCAGAGGCAGGCAGATCTTTGGGAGTTCAAGGCCAGCCTGAAGGTCTACAAAGCAACTCCAAGACAGCCAGAGCTGTTACACAGAGAAACCCTGTCTCAAAAAAAAACAAAGAAAAAAAACACTACAGCTCTGGCAATTATGGCAGAATTATCTTCAGCTTGGTTCAGCTCCCTCCACGTTTAGCAGGTTTGTGCGATCAGTTCCACAGTCTCATCAGCCTGTGCATTATTCAAGGGTCAGAATTTAAAGTCTATAATAACAATTCCCTGGCGTCAGCCAGTCTCAATTTTAACCTCTGCCCAAGCTCGCTTCAGGCTTCGCTCATTCGTTAGCGTACCGTATGCACTTTTGATTCTGCTGCCCACTGCTCTAAGTCTCTTTGGCTTAAAGTTTTTTCCTTTGCTCGGGCTATTGGAGCATAAGGCCTATACCACTTCATCTCCAGTGCCGTTCATTCCTTTTCTCTGTCATGGGGCCAGAGAGAGTCATGTGAAGCCCCCAAGTTTATAAAGGAATGTCCCATGGATTCTTGAACTCTCTCTCGAGAACTTGCAATTCCCAAGACTTTTGCCACACTTCCATGGTCTCCCTTCTCCAGGTCTCAGTCCAGTCTGGACTCCGCCCATCTCGCAAAGCTATCAGCAGCTGAAACGAATTGCTAAGCCATAAACCTTGTTTTTGTTTCATATGCTGCCATGCCAAGTGCTCACAGATGCCAGGTTGATCTTCCTGCCCTAGAAGAATCCTACTCTTATTCTAACCTGTTGTATCCAGAAACTAGCCATTATCATTAGTGCTGTTATTACACAGGAAGGGGGGTGTGCCTGTGGTAACCCTTGTCCTGAGGCTGCTGCACTGGGAATGCCACTTTTCTGTGTCCCAGGCTGCACCTGGGCAGCTTGTGCAATCTAGACCTCTCCAAATCTCTGCCTTAACACTTACTGTTTAATTCTAGGCACTGAGTTGGCTTCAGTCTTTCTACATAAAAGATGAAAATAGCAACCACACATTATAATGTCCTATACAAGTAAATAATAGCCACTCTCCTCATACCTCCATGCCTTATTGGGGATTGAATCTAGGTCCTCACATATGCTAGGCAAGTGCTTTGCTACTGAATCATACCCCTAGCCCTTTCTTTTATTATTTATTTTATTTATATGTATATCTCTGTACTACAAATGTGCCTGATGCCTGTGGAGTTAGACTGGAATTATTGTGAACCTCCATGTGGGTTCACAGAATCAAACCGATGTCCTCTGGAAGATCAGATAGTTGATCTTAACTGTTGAGCCATCTCTCCAGCCCTACTGTTTTTTGTTTGTTTTGAGACAGGGTTTCTCTGTGTAATAAGCCCTGACTGTCCTGGAACTCACTGTGTACACTAGACTGGCCTTGAACTCACAGAGATCCACCTACCTCTGCCTCCTGAGTTCTGGGATTAAAGACGTGCACCACTAACCCCAGCAATTACACAGTTGTGAACTGCCATGTGGGTACTGGGATTTGAACCCAGGTCCTCTGGAAGAGCAGTCCGTGCTCTTAACCACTGAGCCATCTCTCCAGCCTCAGCCCTACTTTTATTTTGAGATAGGATATTACTAAGTTGCTCAGGCTGGGGGCTGGAGAACGGCTCAGCAGTTAAGAGCACTGGCTGCTCTTCCAGAGGACCCGGGTTCAATTCCCAGCTCAATTGCTGACCCACAACTGTCTATAACTCCAGTTCAAGGAGATCAGACACGCTCTGGCCTCCAAGGGCACTAGGCATGCATATGACACACAGACGTATATGTAGGCAAAATATCCATATACATAAATTTTTTTTGAGACAGTCTCTATATAGTTCTGGAGCTTGATATATAGATCTGTCCTTGAACACAGAGATATGTCTGCCTCTGTCTCTGGAATTCTGGGATTAAAGGTGTGCAACACTATGCTTGTCTCGAAACTTTTTTTTTTTTTTTTTTGGTTTTTTGAGACAGGGTTTCTCTGTGTATCCTTGGCTGTCCTGGACTCACTTTGTAGACCAGGCTGGCCTTGAACTCACAAAGATTCGCCTGCCTCTGCCTCCCAAGTGCTGGGATTAAAGGTGTGTGCCACCACCGCCCGGCGTCTCGAAACTTTTTGAAGTTTAAAAGGAAAAGGAAAAGAAAAAGTTGCCTAGGCTGGCCTTCAACTTCAAATTTTGCTGCCTCAGCTTCCCTAGTAGCTGGGATTACAGACACTTGACATCAGGCCAGATTAATAGCTACATTTTTTTGTTTTTTTAATTCAGAGAGACTGAGAAAGGGAGAAAGAGGTTCAAGGGGAATTTTCAAGGCTGGGATGGAAAGGGCCCCAGCAGAGAGGGGTTCCTGTCCACAGCAGTGCTTCCTCCGACTCCTCAGATCTTTCACATGACCTATGACCTGGCCAGTGCCGTGGTTCGCATCTTCAACCTCATTGGAATGATGTTGCTGCTGTGTCACTGGGATGGCTGTCTGCAGTTCCTGGTCCCCATGCTGCAGGACTTCCCTTCTGACTGCTGGGTCTCCATGAACCGCATGGTGGTGAGAAGTCCCCCCACCTCTGGTGTTCCTGGGCCTTTTAAGGGTTCTTCTGCCTGAGCAACAGAGATAGCCATAGGGAACAGTAGGTAGGAGATGAGCCAGAAAGAAGAAGGAGATGGGATTACTGGGGGAAGAGAAGTGTAAGAAACCTAGACAGAGGAAGCGCTTGTATGTTGGAGGGAGCAGGCAAAGAAAGAAATCTAGGCGAAAGCAAAGGTTCCCACACACAGAAAAAAACCCTTTTGCTTTGGGGACTCCACTCACCAAATGACTGCTGAAAGGAAGGTCTGAAGTAGAAGGGGCATCAGAAGTGCTAAAAGGGAGAAAAGGGGGCAGGTGGAGAATGAGACTCTGAGGGGCCTGTGCCCTGTTCTGCAACATACTCTGCCCCCCAGAACCATTCCTGGGGCCGCCAGTATTCCCACGCCCTGTTCAAGGCCATGAGCCACATGCTGTGTATTGGCTATGGGCAGCAGGCACCAGTAGGCATGCCTGACGTCTGGCTCACCATGCTCAGCATGATTGTGGGCGCCACGTGCTATGCCATGTTCATCGGTCACGCCACTGCACTCATCCAGTCCCTGGACTCCTCCCGGCGACAGTACCAGGAGAAGGTCAGCAGGGACAAGAGAAGGAAGGGGGGCGGGCATGGAGAAGTGATGGAGATTGTTTTGATGGTCCTTATTTCCTTGCCTGCCTCATATCCATTTGTCCCATATTCCTGGGTGAAATACATGTGTCTCTCCCTATGCCTCTGTCCTTGAACCCCTTCCCTGTCCACACTTGGACTTTTCTGTAATTCTCTGTCTTCCCTGTATCTCCCATTAACCATGTGTCCTTTGTGGTCTGTGTATACCATGTTTGTCACCTCTGGACCCAACTTCTGTCTGTGATGTTCTGCACATCCCCACCCCCATTGTTCTGGCCCCATGTCTCCACACCCTCTTCCCACTGGCAACTGGCACTGCCTTTCCAGTACAAGCAGGTGGAGCAGTACATGTCCTTCCACAAGCTGCCAGCTGACACACGGCAGCGAATCCACGAGTACTACGAGCACCGCTACCAGGGCAAGATGTTCGATGAGGAGAGCATCCTGGGGGAGCTGAGCGAGCCACTTCGGGAGGTGGGGCCAGGCTGGACCTTGTGGGAAGGGCTCTTCAAGGATCTGGGCTTCTGGAGGTGCTGCCTGGGCTGCAAGGGAGTGGTTATCAGGTGTTTCTGTGGGAGGGAGGTCAAGCATTTGAGGGGAGGTGGCTTTCTGTGGGATGTCTTATTGGAGCAAAGACTGTCTGAAAAGGGGCTGTAGGATGCCATGGTGGGAAGATTTTGATGGCAGGTTCTTAGGAAGGCCCCCAGACCCACAGTAGATCCCCATCCATTGACAGATCTTGACAGGATGGATGGATTTTCTGGAGACAGATGAGCTTGGTGGGGGCATATTCCAGCAGGGGCAGAGCCTGTCTGATAGGCTCCTCCTATGTCCAGGAGATTATTAACTTCACCTGCCGGGGCCTGGTGGCCCACATGCCGCTGTTTGCTCACGCTGACCCCAGCTTCGTCACTGCAGTACTCACCAAGCTCCGTTTTGAGGTCTTCCAGCCAGGGGATCTGGTGGTGCGTGAGGGCTCCGTGGGCAGGAAGATGTACTTCATCCAGCATGGGCTGCTCAGTGTGCTGGCACGGGGCGCCCGGGACACTCGCCTCACTGATGGATCCTACTTTGGGGGTCAGCAGGCCTCGGGGAATGTGGGGGGGTCATGAGCATTGGACAGAATGCAGTTGTTCCCTAGGACTAGGGCCTCACCTGTGTGTGCTCCAGAAGCACACAGCAACCCTTCCCCAGACCTTCCCAGTGAGTCTCTGAGCTGGAGCCCGAAGGTCTGTGTTATATCTTTATTTTTTTGAGACAGGGTCTCTATATAGCTCTGGCTGTCCTGGAACTCACTATGTAGACCAGGCTGGGCTAGAACTCACAGAGAGCTGCCTGCCTTTTCTCCTGAGTGCTGGGATTAAAGGCGTGTGCCACCACACCTGTGCTTGCCTTTTAAATTGATTGATTTTTTTTTTTTTTTTTTGGTTTTTCAAGATAGGGTTTCTCTGTGTAATAGCTCTGGCTGTCTTGGACTCGCTTTGTAGACCAGACTGGCCTCGAACTCACAATGATCTGCCTGCCTCTGCCTCCCAAATGCTGGGATTAAAGGAGTGCACCACCACGCTCGGCAAATTTATTGAATTTTTCAAAGCTTCTCAGGAGAGTCTAGTGCATGGACAGGCTGCAAGCTACTAGGCCAATGGCCCTGGGTGATTACCAATGACAAATCCAAGGATCCTGAGAGTTGAGGGAGAGACAGGGTGGAAGAAGAGCTGTCCCACAGACAGAAGCTTTGTAGGGCTATCCAGAAACCCAGCCTGTGGCAGTGCTGCCAACCGCTGCCCAGAGAAACTGAGGCTCATACAACCTGCCAACCGCCTAACCACCCGCCACCCTCCAGCATCCCATCAGTTTCTCTTTGTGTCTGTTTACTCTTCCTTTGTCCTCTGGGATCTTCTTTCACTCAGGGCAGGAGTAGGGACGGAGCGATAGGACTGGGATTGGAGTTGATGGGGAGAGTAACAGAACATTTGGGGCTGTCAGCCCTATTTGCTCAGTTTGGAGAGAATAGGAAAGTTAGTGAGCAGCTGTCTGTGTGTGCAGGGGACAGACAGTGCTTGGAACAGTTAGAGACCTTACTCCAGGTAACCATTCATTTCTCCCAAGTCTAAGGACAAACCTAGGAGTGCCTGGTTAGCTGTTGCAGGCCTGGTGGGAGGAGCTCTGGGGACAGGGGTTCTGAGCCTGTTCCCAACTTTTGCAGAGATCTGCCTGCTGACTCGAGGCCGGAGAACAGCCAGTGTAAGGGCTGACACCTACTGTCGCCTCTACTCACTCAGTGTGGACCACTTCAATGCAGTGCTTGAGGAGTTCCCAATGATGCGAAGGGCTTTTGAGACTGTGGCCATGGACCGGCTTCGTCGCATCGGTGAGGCCTGTCTGGTTTGTCTGTTCTAGGTCCTGGCTGGGCCTCACCTCATTTTCACAGCAAGGAGCTGTGCTTTGGCATGACAGTCCCAGTCCATGCTTCTGGCAGGTCTTCAGCACTGTTGCTCACTGTTCTTACCCTACCAAGCCATAGCCATAGATGTGTCTCTCGAAACCCTCATTCCCCAAGTCCTCCTGGGTGCCAGCCCTTAACCTCATCATTTTTGATTGACAACACCTTCCAGCTTCTATTGCCAGCATTCTCTCCATGTCTGACTTCCCATCCCCTATCTCCCAGACTCCCTCACATTCTGGTTATCCACCCTCCTAATCGGATCCTTCCCTTTCCTAACTCTTGGTCCTGGGACAACTTGTAGGCAGAAAGAATTCGGTATTACAGCGGAAGCGCTCTGAGCCGAGTCCAGGCAGCAGCGGTGGCGTCATGGAGCAGCATTTGGTACAACACGACAGAGACATGGCTCGCGGTATTCGGGGCCTGGCTCCTGGCACAGGAGCTCGGCTCAGCGGAAAGCCAGTGCTGTGGGAACCACTAGTGCATGCACCTCTGCAGGCAGCTGCTGTGACCTCCAGCGTGGCCATAGCCCTGACTCACCAGCGAGGTCCTCTGCCCCTCTCCCCTGACTCTCCAGCCACCCTCCTCACTCGCTCTGCTAGACGCTCAGCAGGCTCCCCAGCCTCCCCACTGGTGCCTGTCAGAGCAGGTCCTCTGCTGGCACGGGGACCCTGGGCATCCACCTCTCGTCTGCCTGCTCCCCCTGCCCGAACCCTCCATGCCAGCCTATCCCGGGCAGGGCGTTCCCAGGTGTCCCTGCTGGGGCCTCCTCCAGGAGGAGGTGGTCGGAGGCTAGGACCTCGGGGTCGCCCACTCTCTGCCTCCCAACCCTCTCTGCCTCAGCGAGCAACAGGTGACGGCTCTCCTGGGCGCAAAGGCTCTGGAAGTGAGCGCCTGCCCCCCTCAGGGCTCCTGGCCAAGCCTCCAGGGACAATCCAGCCAACCAGGCCATCAGTGCCTGAGCCAGTTACCCCCAGAGGTCCCCAAATTTCTGCCAACATGTGACATCCTAGGTTACACTGGCCTTAGTTATGGGCATGCAATAATGTGTGCCTGAGGGTAGAAGCCCCCTGGAGAAGGCTGTGGGACCTAACATACTGCCCCTACTACCAGGAAGCTGGTCTCTGTGTCCTCAGCTCCAGCAGCTGCAGCCTGCTGCTCCCAATCATATACCCTTTGTCACAGGTCCTCGGTGCCTGTCCTGTTCAAGGCATTGTGCTAGGTACTGTGTCTCCACTGCCAAGTAGAAGTTACTCAAAGCCCCGAACAATGGTGTCCCCAGGCCACGGTCCTGCCAGGTGCAGGCCTGGGCCCACAGCCCTGCCTTTACTAAGCACAAGTACTTGCTGCCACTGTCACTGCCAAGTAACTAGACGGCTGTTCCCTGTCAGTGACCCTGCAGGGTCTGCCCAGTGTGTCCTATCTTCCCATCCCCTTTGTCATAGCTGGGTGCTGTCAGTTATCCATCACAGCCAACAGATGTCTAGGGTCCTGAGTGTGAACATCTGCCCTCTCACTGCCATCTGTGGGCCCTCCTTGTCTACACCAAGTGAGAACACAGTATCTGTTCACGGTGGTCTGCCCTCCACAGCTCCTGTGTAGTAACTAACACTGCCTTTGTAAACTAGAAGCTGCTCTTCACTGTGCTCCCAGCCTCAGTGCTCTTCCCCTAAAGCTACGGGATACTTGGCACCTCCTTCTACAGTGCCAGCCTAGCTCCCTCCAGGAGGGGGCAAGGGGCTGAGTTCTCATGTAACCTTTTATCTTTCCCTCTTTGTCTTATTTATTCAGTCATTTATTAATTTTATTTATTCATTTGCTAATTTGACTTATTCATTTTGTTACTCATTCCTTTATCTGTCCTCCCCACCTCCTGATAGGGAGGCTGGACGGGTAAGGGGACATCTTTGTGGTCCTTTCATAATGCCATCAGCAGCAATACTCAGACTCTCTGTATTGAGGTAGTGGAAGGGGGTGGGAGTGACAAGAAGACTGCACTTATTTTTTCCCCCTCATTTGGGTTTGAGCTAGTGCAGGAGAAGAGGGGGGACTGGAGTATCCAAACCTAGGAAGGGCAGGTCAACAGCCCCTCTGCTTTCTCGGGACAAGCCCACCTGCTCTGTCCCCCTTTGTACACTGTTGCATTGAAGTGTGGGGCCAGAACCCCACATCTCCTTGGATAAGGGATTCTGGGGCTTTTTGCCTGTGGGAGTTGTTTTTATAATTGCACCTAAACAGTTGGGTCTAAAAGAAGAGATTCATTTTTGCTTCTGATCTGTATATGGAAACAATGTGGTTGTGGAAGAAAATTTCTGGATCATCTGACCCAGCAGAGCAATGGGCATGAGAACAGCCAGATTTGTAAGCTCAGCTCCGTGGTTGTGGAGTACGAAAATAAGGCTGCCTAGAGTCCAGCTGGTGGCTCATGCCTGTAATCCCTCCTCTTGGGAGGGTCAGGCAGGAGGATTTCCTGAGTTTGAGGCCTGCTTGAGCTATACAGTGAGACCTTGTCTCAAGAAAAAAAAATTCAATTAAAAAAGAAAAAGAAAAGTCAGCCTGGCTCAGGATTGCCCAGTACCCATCTATCCCAGTGTCCCCTGAAGTGTGGTGCTGTGCTCCTTGAAGAAGTATGTTGCTCTGTTTTGAGGCCATCAGAAAATGACGCTTTGCTCAGGAAATGGTCATGAGGGTTACATCAGAGGACAGAAGTGTTTTAAAATAATGGTTCTACGGAAATTGGATGAGATCACCCTGTTTCCACTCCCGCATTCTAATGATAGGAAGCCCAGAGGAATAGAATTAACCAGCTGGGCTGGGATTAGAGGCTCAGGGCATCTTAGAGTCCAGCTGAGCAGACTGAGACAGGGATTCGCAAATGATGCTGCTGCCTAATTGGACACAGACCTTCAGGGCCTGTGTGAAGCGTGGGAATGGGGTAGATGGCAGATGGAGGACTATGGGAGGGGTGTGGGTTGAGAGAAATGGGATGCAGCTAGGTCAGAAGGGGAGAGGCATTTCAGGATACACTCAGCACCCGCATAATGTTGGTATAGCCAGAGCCAGGGCGCCAGCCTGTCACCACAATCACCAGATCACCAGCATGGAGGAAGCCACGGAGCTTTCCTGGTAGAGAAAAAGGTGAGAGTCATTGAAGAACCTATGTCAGTCATCACCACCCACCACCTCAAGGCTATCCTGGAGGGGAGAAGGGAACTGAACCGGTGGTCTGAGGAGATGTATGTGTGGAGGGATACGGTGTAATGTTTCTAAGCATTAAGCCTTTGGACCCATGTGGCTGCACTAATGGGATAAGGACAGGTGTGGTCATGACAACTACAAATTAAAATTTAGTTCCAGCTCTTCTGGCTTTCTGCTCCCCCCACTTCTGGATCCTGTGTCCTACTCGGTTGTGGTAGACAGTGGCAGAGACTTCTTAGGGATACTTCTGTTCTCACTCCCTTCCCCTCAGCTTAACTTCCCAGCTTAGACTCCAAGACACTTGTCCATCTTAGTGATTCCTAGGAAAAATCTTGGACCAGTGAGGACAGGCAAAGCCTTTGAGTCGGGGGAGAAGCCAGACTCTGGAGCAGCACGGAGAGGCTCACCACTTTCAATGCCAAATTGGACCCTTCGATCCACATCATCGGCCCAGATGGCCTCTGGAGGCTCACGGTAGAGCAAGGGGAAGACTCCTCGGGACAGGTGCACCTGTCGGGCAGCCTGGACAGAACGAGTCACAGCAATGACAGCTGCCCGAGGTCGGTACCGAGATAGAAGCTGAGCTGAGCTGGATGGGGAAGAGAAGGTTAGCTCAGAACATCAAGAAGTTGACTCAAGAAACAGGAGTTCGGCCAGGTGTGGTGGTGCATGCCTTTATTCCAGCACTTGGGAGGCAGAGGCAGGCAGATCTCTGTGAGTTCAAGGCCAGCTTGGTCTACAAAGTGACTCCAGGACAACCAGGACTACACAGAGAAACCCTGTCTTGAGGGAAAAAAAAAAAAAAAGAAAGAAAAGAAAAGAAACAGGAGTTTGAATTATGGTTCCTGGTATCACTAACAAACTATGTGGCTCTGCTTCTCTAGCCTTTGGCATTCTCAGTAAGTATTAAGAACACCTCCCATGTTGGAGAGATGGCTAAGCCATTAAGAACGCTTGCTGGGTTCAATTTTCAACACCCATATGGTGGCTAACAAGGGTTTGTAGTCCAGTTCCCGGGGCTTTGACACCCTCTTCTGGCCTCCACTGGCACAGGACACCCAATGGTGCACAGACATACATGCAGGCTAAATGTCCATACATATTAGAATAATATTAATAAAACTAATGCAAAAACCTGGGCTAGAGAGACGGCTCAGTCCTTAAGAGCTCTTACTACTCTTTCAGAAGACCTGAGTTGGTTCCCAGCACCCATATCAACCTAACAACTTACAACTAGCTTACAACTACCTGTAACAGCTTCAGAAAATTTGACACCCTCTTCTGGCCTCAGAAACTGTACACACATGCAAATAACCACACACACAAACATATAATTAAAAATAATAAAATCCTCAAAAAAAATTAGAAAGAGATGTAAAACCAGTCATGGTGACACATGCCTATAATCCTAGCATTTGAGAAGTGGAGGTTGAAGGACAAATTCATGGCTACTTCAGCTACAAAGCAAACAAACAAACAAAAAGAAACAGTTTCAGACCAGCTAGGACTAATGAGACCCGATTTCAGAAAAATCCTATTAACCAAACAACAAAAGAGCATAAAACTGTCTAGAAGATGTATAATTATATCATACCCAGCCTCCACATGATTCTTTTTTTTTTTTTTCTGATCAGGGTTTCTCTGTGTAACAGTACTGGCTGCCCTGGACTCACTTTGTAGACCAGGTTGGCCTTGAACTCACAGAGATCCACCTGCCTCTGCCTCCCAAGTGCTGGGATTAAAGGCCACAATGCACGGCTTCTACATGATTCTTTTTTGTTGTTTTGGGGGTTAAAAATTTTTAAAAGATTTATTTAACATATGAGAGCTCTATCTGCATGTACCCCTGCATACCAGAAAAGGGCATCAGATTCCAGTATAGAAGGTTGTGAGCTACCATGTGGTTGCTGGGAATTGAACTTAGGACCTCAGGAAGAGCAGATAGTGCTCTTAACCGCTAAGTCATCTCTCCAGCTCCCTTGTTTTGTTTTTTTGAGACAAGTTTTCTCTGTGTAACCCTGGCTGTCCTGGACTCACTTTTAAACCAGGCTGGCCTCAAACTCCATCTTTGAAAACTCAGCCTGCCTCTGCCTCCCCAGTGGTGGGATTAATGGCGTGCACTATCACGCAGGCTTCCCCTTGATTCTTAAAACCTCTTGTTAATACTCAAAACCCCATGGGGGAAAAAAGACAAACTCACATAGACCAAAGGGGACAGAGGTGACTTAAGGGGCTCAAGTGAGTTCCTGAGGGTCTCACTGCTAAGTTTGAAAGAAAAAGCCTGAGCGCTCAGGCTTACTGGGGTCTCCAGCAGCACCTCAGAGCTGCAAACCCCTCTCAGCCCCAGAAGTGCACAAGCCCTGAAGCCAACGTCCTAGAGCAACAGGTCCACCCAAGAGCCACTCCTCCTGGCGCTAGGGTTCGGGGCTATCTCTCTTCTTGCCCTAAAGCAATACTTGTCATCACTCCCTGCGTCAGCCGCCCCTGACCAAAGCCCTGTTTCCAGTATGCTTCTCACCGGCCAGTCTTAGTCAGCACAATGATGGCTGAAGCACAGCACTTGAAGGAAGCCTCCACAGCTCCAATAGCAGTGACCTCAGTGGGGTCTCGGCTCAGGGGCGCTGCCCGGCGTAGCTCCTCAAACAACTGGCGGTGGTACACAGCGGCCTCTGCCTCTCGGGCAATCTGCAGACACCAGTGGGTCAGGTCGAGTAGTCAGTGGGGTTCCACAGGGGTCTGAGTCCCTGGTCCATCGGCCTTTCAGGACTGAGTTCCTACCGCATGTTGCATCTTTACGGCCTCCACGGGGAAGCTGCCCTTGGCAGTCTCCCCAGACAGCATGATACAGTCAGCCCCATCCAGCACCGCATTGGCCACATCGCTCGTCTCTGCCCGAGTTGGTCGAGCCTTAGTGATCATGCTCTCCAGCATCTGGGTGACATCATGGATGTCAAAGCTGTAGAAGTCACACTCTGATTGGGGACCCTGCCTGCGCTACTGTTCTGGCACCTGCACTCTTAGAATGGCAGGATCACAGTGAGACCCTGGAAGTTCATGTCATCGTCATTTGTGACCACACACCAGATAGCAAAATGTACGTCTAAGGTTGCTTGGCAACCTTTAAAGCCCAGCCCAAGGGTTCACTCCAGACCTGTGTGGCGCAAACGACAGGCTTGCCGGCCAGGTTGCAGCGTCCAATCATCATCTTCTGAGCCAAGAAAACCTTCTCGGCTGGGATCTCAATGCCCAGATCACCCCGTGCCACCATGATGCCATCGCTCACCTCTAGAATTTCATCAAACCTGAGTGGTTGGAGGAACCAGGCTAGGGCAGAGCCAGGAGATGCCGGGGAGCAGCATGTAGAAGAGGGACAATGGGAAGTAGAGGGCTGATGGGACCAAAGACCAAGCCTCACTTCTTCACGCCTTCGTGGTTCTCTATTTTGCTGATAATTTTGATGCCTTGTCCTTCTGGCCCCAGGGCAGCCCGGACAGCAGTCACATCGCTGGCTTTCCGTACAAAGGAGGCAAAGATGATGTCCACATTATGCTCCACCCCGAAGCGTAGGTCCAAGAGATCCTGCTCAGACAGCCCAGGCAGATCCACCTCGGCGTTTGGCAAGTTCACACCCTTCCTGCTGCCCAGGACACCTCCGTGCTCCACTTCTGTCACCAGCCCCTGTGGGCCTGCCAGTGCAGAGAGAACCAGCTTCTGTCAAGGTTGATGTCTGGATATAGGCGCGGCAGAGGAAACTCTTAAGCTTGGCTCCTTAAGAAATCAGGGTTTTCTGAGCCCTTCACCACCCTTCAAACACACACCAAGAAGCATCAAATATCCAGCCCCAACCCGGGATTAGGGCAGGGGACCACTAGGACATGTGGGGAAGCAGACACCGCCAGAGGAGATGTCTGTCTAGAGAGGACAGGACACAGAAAACAAAGGGAAGAGAAGGTGCCCCATGTTGGGGCGCCCCCACAAGAGGGGGAGGCACTTCCGCACCGATTTTCCGCACCACTAAGGAGATGAGCCCGTCGTCAATGTAGATGCGGCCACCCACTGCAACAACTCGGATGATATTGGGGTAGTCCACCCACACTGTGTTTGCGTCACCCTGTGTTCGGAACTCCGGGTCCACAGTCACCAGCACCTGGGAGCCCTTCACAATCTCCACCTCCGATTCTGGGCCCTGGGGGTTGGTGGGGCAAAGAGGCCTGAGTTTCGCACGTGGGCCCTCACAGGATAGGATTAGTACTGACACTGTCTCCCGCTCAGGGTTTTTATACTCCTCCAGACAGCGTGGACCCAGAGGCTTCTCACCCCCTGCAGGATCCCAGTGCGTATCTCGGGTCCCTTGGTGTCCAAGGCGATGGCCACAGGCCTGTAGCTAAACGGGGAGGTTGCAAAGCTCTCAGCTGCCTCCCGGATGTTGGCGATGGACTCTGCGTGGTACTAGCGGTGAGAACGAGAGAGTGAAATTCAGATTTCAAGGGAAAGTGGGCAGGACCTGGGGCATTCTCCAGCTCCGCCCTCCACAGCATCCCCACACCTCATGGGAGCCATGGGAAAAGTTGAGTCGTGCAATGTTCATCCCTGCCTTGATCATCTCCTTGAGGCGTTCCACAGAGCGTGATGCCGGCCCTGGAACCAGAGAGCCCTCTGAGAAGGTCCTCCCAAGCAAAACCTGCCTGCAGCGCTGGAGAGATTCCCCAACCCAGGAGTCCTTCATTCTCGGAAGTTAGTTCCTCTACTCACAGGCCACAGACTCCTTTTCCTGCTCCAACCAGCATACACCTCCCCCAGCCCCCCAGTGGGAAGGCAGCTTGTAGGGATGTTTAACCTCAGCCCGGCCTCAAGTTCGATGGTTAGTAAGTGACTTAAAGCTAAGTATCACACCGTGGAGGGTACTCTAGGGTGTGAAGGGTCAGAACACCAGGCGGGGCAAGTAGGCCAAGTAGGTAGGTGCTTTTAAAGCTGGGAGGGCTCAAGCCGGGCGTGGTGGTGCACACCTTTAATCCAGGCAGAGGCAATCCAGTGAGATTATGTCAAAATAGAAGGAAAAAGAAAGCTAAGGATGTGAATCACGGTAGAGTCCTTGCCAAGCCTGCCCACTACTCAATCTCAGTTGGCCGCCCCCACTTCCCCCTCCTGGTCCTCCCCTCCCCAAGTCTCTTCTTGCCTGCTATGCCTTAATGCTACTCTAAGGTTCCTTTGTGTTTTTTGGTTTTTGGTTTTTCAAGACAGGGTTTCTCTGTATAACAGCCCTGGCTGTCCTGCACTCTCTTTGTAGACCAGGCTGGTCTCGAACTCACAGAGATCCACCAGCCTCTGCCTCCCGAGTGCTGGGATTAAAGTTGTGTGCCACCACACCCATCTTCCTTTGTGTTTTAAGATTGATTTTTAAACTGTGTACGTCTGAGTGTGAGTATATACACATGAGTAAGCATAAATTGATGTATCTTTTTTAGAGTTTGAGCTATAGATATTGTAAGTTGCCCAATGGGAGTTTTGGGAACTGAACTCATGTCTTCTGGAAGAGCCATGCTCAATCTTTGTTTCTTTGTTTGGTTTTTTGTTTTGTTTTGGTTTGGTTTGGTTTTTCTAGACAGTGTTTCTCTGTGTATCCTTGACTGTCCTGGACTCACTTTGTAGACCAGGCTGGCCTTGAACTCACAGAGATCCACCTGCCTCTGACTCCCGAGTGCTGGGATTAAAGGCGTGCGCCACCATGCCTGGCAGTAGTGCTTAATCTTAATGGCTGAGCCATCTCTGTAGCCCCAGTTCCAGGGCACCTTGGTTTAGGGCATTGATTTCCCTTTGCCTGGACTTTTCTTCCCCCCAAATATCTGCAGAGCTCTTTCTCCCCTTTTCTTGCTGTCTTCTTATTTGTTTATTTATTTATCTAATTTTCAGAGTATCATGGAGCCAAGAATGACCTCAAACTTGATACACAGATGAAGATGACCCTGAATCTCTGGTCTTTCTGCCTCCACTGCCCAGTGCTGGGATTAGAGATATGTTCTAGTAGAGCTAGATTTATGTGATGGGGTGGGGGGGCTTCACTCCTGGAGGGAAATCTTCTACCAACTGGCTACATCCCCAGCTGCATTTCTGTTTTTTGTTTTTGAGACAGGATTTCACTTTGTAATCCCAGCTTGCCTCAACCTCTCAGCAATCCTCACGCCTCAGCATTCAGACTGGGGGTTACAGATGTGAACCCTCCACCATGCCCTTGTTCTCTTCCCCCAGCAGCCCTGGACCCTGTTTGGATCCACAGTCTTCCCCTGTTCTCACACTCCATATTCTGGACTCCATCTTCTCTTTACTTATAACTTTCTAACAAACTGAGTTAGCTACATTTGTTTTGTTTTGTCTTTTTGAAACAAGGTTTCCCTATGTAACCCCGGCTGTCCTGGAACTCACTATGTAGATCAGACTGGCTTTAAACTCACAGAAATCCACCTGCCTCTGCTTTCAAAGCACTGGGATTAAAAGCTTGGGCCACCACACCTGGCTTTGACCTAGTTATGTTTTAATAAGTTATTACTTAGTATTTGTTGTCCCACCTGCTAGATTGCCCTTACCTGTTTATTTACTGGTCTACCCCCAATTCCAAACTTTGTCTTCTAGGTACTCAACAAGTATTTTTAGGCTGGGTGTGGTATCACACAGCTGTGATCTCACCAGGCTAAGACTATATAATGTGGACTATATAATAAGCTTGAGCCGGGCATGGTGGCACACGCCTTTTAGTCCCAGCACTTGGAAGGCAGAGGCAGGTGGATCTCTGTGAGTTCAAGGCCAACCTGGTCTACAGAGTGAGTTCCAGGACAGCCAGAGATACACAGAGAAACCCTGTCTCCAAAACTAAAAAAAAACAAAAAAAGTTTGAAACTATCCAAGGCTACCTGAGACCCTGTCTCAAAAACCCAGCCAGGTGTGGTGTTGCAGGCCTTTAATCCCAGCACTCAGAAGGAAAAGACAGGTGGACCTCTAAGTTTGAGGCCAGCCTACCCAACAGCCAGAGCTATAGAATAAAAAGACCCTGTCTCAACAAGCAAAGAACCCTCCCCCAAAAAATCCTCTCACGAATATTTGTTGCCTGAATGAACATGTCAAAGACAGCAACCATAAGGAGACACCTTGAGCCATGCAAGCAGCCCCGTGTGCCTTCTTGGGCTTAGGTCCTCTTACCAATGGTGGCAATGATGCTGGTGCTACGAGCAGCCACAGGCTCTGAGTCGATGTCCAGGAGGCACAGGTGTTCCAGGAAGGTGTCTGCCATAGCTGCAGGCAGTTGCTGCTGCTGGAAGAAGGCAGTGCCCAGCTCCTGGGCCAGTTGGACCACGCTAGCACGTCGAAGGTATCCTGCTGGCCCTGCAGTAGAAGGGGAGTCACAGGGTATTGCACAGGCACCTGCCCGTCCTACATGGGCTTTCTGTAAGTTCTCTCCCTGTGTCCATTCAGCTCTCCAGTTTGCAGTCTGATCATCCTTCAGTCTGATCATCTTACATGTGTTACTTTGTTTAGTCTCAAGGGTCCTATAGAGCAGGCTGTCAGGCACCCTCTATTCCAACTTTATAAATAAGGAAAAAGACTGGGAAAGGTAAAATACATTGTCCAAGAAAAATGCATCCTCTGAGTAAGATGATTCAAATCTAGGTCTAACTCCAAGCTCAAGTTCTGACTTCCCCAGCTACAGAGATCCTTCCCCACCCCATACTCCTTTCCAGTCATTCCCAGGTGACTCCTCAACCCCAAATCTCATTATCCAGCCCTGGAGTCACCCAGTTCCTTTTCCTAATATTCCTATTTACTTCCTTCCAGCTCCAGGCAATCTGCTGGTTTCCCCACTCCCCTCCAAGTTCCCTCCATCCACTGGGGATCCTGTAGGCTGACCCAGTCCAACCCAGCAGAGCATCCCATCCAGAAGCACCTGCCATGCTGCTGCATACCTGCTGGCCTGTGGGTCTGCTTTATGCTGTACTGTTGTCAGTGGTTTGAGGCCTGGCTCAGAGGAGATCTGAGGGCTGGTTAAAGTATAACCAGCTCGCATCTCTCTTGCCAATGGAAGCCTTGTACATTGGGGGCCAGAGTCCAGGAACCACGGGAGTGCCCTGTGGCATCCAAGCTGCTGGATCCCCTTTGGCCTGTCTGCAGAGCCTGGATCAAAGGCTCAGATCAGGTTTGTATTTAACACAGGTGACACTGTAGTGGACATCCTTCCTCCAAGGCCTCTGACCCCAACTCTGACTCTAATTCTCCTCTCTGTTCAGTGGCACCCCTTCCTCCTCTTACCTCCTGGAGCCCCAGTTAGGGCAGACTTTGCTAAGTCTTTTTGGGACTTAGAGATCCATGGCCAGAGATGCTGGAGTAGAAAGTTCTCTTGGATAGACATGCTTCCAAAGTGTGGGACTGGGGCTGCAAGAACCATAGACTGGGAGGAGAGAGTGCCCTAACTGCTGGTCTTATCTGAGGGAGCCAGAGAATAGAAAGGGGCACACCCAGTAGGCAGCCCCATCCCCACAGAGTCCCTTCTCCAGGACTACCAATTGTCTGCCCCCACTTTTCCCCTTCTCCTATGTCATCCATTTTCCTGATCAGTTTTTAGTCCATTCACACTGTCTGCTCCTCAACTCTACAACCCTTTCTCTTAGTGTTTTATTGAAAAGAATCTTAGGTATATTCTCAGGGCAAGAGCTTGAAGGTAGAGACTAGATTTTTGAAACGAAGAAAGGAGAATCCTTTAATAGTGTAAAAGTTAGAGGATATCCTGGTTTCTCCCACTTGTTTCTCTGTGAATCCAAAGATGAAACCATGAGCATTTTTAGGTGCTAATTAATAAATGTGGGTAGATTGTTGATCAACCATATTGATAAACACATGGAAGCTGGTTCTGAGCACAGCCAAAACTCTTCAGCCATCCTAGGGATGCCTCATCCAACTCACTCTTTATCATGGCACCAGGGAGAATGACCTTACCTTGCTGACTACCATAAGAGTAGACTGCAGTCCTGCTGGTAAAATTCCCTATAACTACCCTCCATGGACCACCTGGCACTTACTGCTTTCTTTGGAATCCCAGCTGGCCCTTTTCTGGGGATTCCCCTGACCCCATTCTTGGGTGACTTTGCAGGTTCAGCCTTGATAAAACAGTGGGACTCTCTGGGAAGGCTTTGATGGTATTATCACAATGACATTGGCTAGTATTCGCCCATTTGCTGCCATTTATTGAACATCTATTCTGTGCCAGACCTTGAGGATACAGTGGGAGTCAAGCAGATGGAACCTTTCCCATCTGCGTATTACAGTATATGGGGAGGTAGACTACCAGCACATAAGTACTGCAAACTGGGTTAAGGGCTGTCAGGGGTAGAGCATAGTACCGGGGCAGATAGGCCAGTTGGAGCAGTAATGTATCTTAGATGTCTCACAAATAAGATGAGGCCTTCTTTGATGCGATCCTGCTTAAGCTATTAAGGATGAGAAGGAGCCAGCAGGGATAGAGGGAACAGTTTTCTGTAGGAATATATGGCATAGCTCCTAGGAAGAAAAATGCTTGTGTAAGAAAGGCTGGGTGGGGGGTGTGGGCATGGTGAAGCTGTGCACCTGACCAACGCCTAGTGATGGTGGAGGGGAGACACTGGTGGGCATTAAGAGTAGCAGAGGGTGGGAGGTGACAGGCTAGCCTGGCTGGCACAGTGGACAGGAGCATCCTGTGCTTTGCAGAAAGGCAGAATGGAGTGGGCTGGCTGAGGAGCTGTGCAGGTAAGGGAGAAGTCTGGCTTGGTGCTGGAGTCAAATGTCCTGTCTAACTGCTCATCCATAGTCAGCACTGAGGTGACACAGGCAGGCAGGCAGAAGTCATCTTTCTCTGAGGCTGGCCTTGAAGAAGCAGTGGCTAGTTCTGTAACGCCCTATCTTCGTAGGATATAAGGGAGCAAAGGGCTTTCATAGGGAGGAGAGGCATAAGGTTTCAGGCTGGGTGGGGTCTCCGGTGGACTCTGACCTCCTGCAGGAGTCACAAAGGCCATCTTGGTCTAGGTGGGCCTTCTCTTGAGCCAAAGGAATAGGGAGGGGCTGGAGGCTGAAAGGGCACAAAGGGCTTTTCGAGGGCCCCTCCTCTAACCCAAGCCAGTGGTGGGTGGAAAGTTGTGCCTGTTGCCCGCTGAATTCAGTGAGGAAATACGTTTAAAATGGAGGAACTCAAGGCTTCTGTTTTGGGCAGGCTGTGTTTGAGGTGCCAGTTAATTATTAAAATCCAGGGCTGACCGCTGGATCTGTTCATTGATCACTGAGCATGAATATGTTCTTTCTGTCATGACAGAAGGACCCAGGGAGCTAGGGAGCTGAAGAGGCTGTGCTGTGCATATGGGGCCCACTCCAGACCCTGTCTCTGCTCCCTTCCGCTCTGCTTTGGGACCAGAGGCCAAAGGCTTTGTCTCATGGTTTCTGCAGTTTGCCCAGCAGACAATGGCGCCTGTGAGGAGAAGTAGGCCGAACCTATGCCTCTACCAGAGGACCCTCGCTGTCCAGATTCTCAGAAGTGCTCCCACCCCCAGCCTTTTGGGGTAATGAGCCCACTAACGCGACCCTTGACTGTCGCCCTGCAGTTTGCTGACCCTGCTGCCCACCCCTCTGCACATGATTTTAAGTCCAAACTCTCTAGTTTGAGGTAATCCTCCATTTCCTGGAGGAACTGTGTTCCAGGCTGGAAATTATCTGGAAAGAGAGTGTGTTGCTTGAGCGTGACCCGACACCACCAGACTGCGTTCCTTGCTTCTGGTGACTTCTGTGGACAGGAAGGAGGAGGCTCAGACCCTGGAGTTGATAACCAGAGTTAAGAGAGGAGGAAGGTGGTGTTTCTAATGGGGAGTGAGCACAGGGTCCCGGGGTGTCAGCATTTACAACATAGAACAACTCACTCAGTGTGGAGAGGAAGGCAGATGTCAGGGCTGGGGACTTGAGCCTCATGCTTGTGTCAGGCAGACACATCGGGTCTGCCACTGTTCTGTCAATATTAGTTTCCTTAATTGAATTTAACTAATTCTGAGTTCCCATCCCTCCTGTCAGGTAGAAAATTCCATTGCTTTTTCTCAGAGCTCTCCTCACCCGCATGCAAGCCTAGCATCCCCCTCATCTCTCTAGAGGGTGCCACATGTGTGAATCCTTGATACCTTTAGGTCACAGGTTTTGGGCCCCAGTTCTGGGTGCAACTCAGAGCTTCCCAGAAGCGGGACACTTTCTTCTGTGTCTCCGCGCTCCGTCCCTCCCTCCATCCGCTTCCCACACACAACACACACAGGCACATCGAAAGTCACACACGTGGACACAGTGATGTGTACACACCCCCACACCCCCAGCAGCCAAGTGCCGCTGCTGTGTCTTCGGCCTCTGCACCCCAGTACAAGGACCCTGGCGGTCAGTGAGGAGCGCTAGAGAGCCACGCGCAAGGGCGGCCGGCAGGGCGTTAGGCTGGGTCCTCTGTGAGCCGAGATAACCAACCCGGGCTGAGGATGCGGAGTGATAAGGTGGAGTCGCACGTTCATGCAGGGTCTGCACGCTCCCCAGCCCCTCCTCCCTCCGCGGAGGCTGGGCGTGTTTGAAATCTGCTTCTGCATATTTGAGAGGGTGTTTGTGCAGCACAGGAAATGCACGTGCCACTCGTTTGCCTGGTCCCGGAGTTGCCTGTATATCCCCAGAAATAGGCCATGCAGACACGAAAGACAAGGGCGGGCCAACAGCAGCAAGACAAACACCCTGAGGCCTCACCTAGTAACCCACCATGGAACTCCTTCCCACTGAGGATTCGGCTCATTTTTTTTCGGGGGTGTCCTAAAATCCATACACAGTACCCCTCAATTCTGCAAGTCAGGAGACTCTGTTGGAGTGGTGTTAGAGGTTTATCTGTACTGAGGTCGTCATCTGCCGTCTTTATCACTACCCCTATTTTCTTTTTCTTTAAATTTCATTTCTGTGCGGGTGTGTTTTGTCTATATGAGTGTCTGTGCACCCTGGGGGTGTCTGGTGCCAGCTAAAAGAGGGCATCGGTCTCCTGGAACTGGAGTTACAGATGGCTGTCAGCTTTGCTGGCATCCTTACATAGGTTTCGTTTTCTCCTTTAATTCGGCTAATTTAGAACACACAGTAAGCCCAGAGTGTCATCTTAGCTACTTAAAAGGGTAGGGCAGGAAGATCACATGGCCAAGTCCTACCAAGGCTGCAGAAAGAGTTCAAGGCCAGCCTGGGCAACTTAGGAAGTCTCTCTCTCAAAATGGAAGTGTATGGTGGTGAGATGGATCAGTGTAAAAGGCAAAAGAGAGAAGTGGTTCCTACCAGTCAGTTTTCTGATTTCCTCACCCATGCTGCGTTACCAGTGGACCCTGCCCCACACCCATCTATGAAACCCAACCTTTTTAATTATTATTTAATAACTAAATTCACTTATATACATTCACTTAACTACTGACCCTACGAATGCCTACAACCCCTATTATCTACCCACTAAACCTATTGATAACTCTTACCCTTTTAGAAGGATACAGACTCTGGGGCAGGTCCTCAGTCGTCAGGAACATAGTCTCTGGGGTAGTCCCTTTAATGCACTTAGCAGTCTTTCTTCTGGAATATCTTAGACGTAGATCTGTCCAGGTAAATTGGCTATGGCGGTTTCACCTTAAATGAGGCTTGAGGCTTTCTTCTCTCTGGGAGACCTCAGCCCTCTGTAGGCCAACTATCTTTGTATCAGCAACTCTGCTGCTCTGCCTCAGTCTTTAAAGCTGGCCACAGTTCCGTTCAGGCTGCTGTTCTGACAGGTCAAACTCCTCTAGGCAAAAGCTGAGCCACAGGGTTTAGTCCTTGGCCTTTTGCTGTCTTGCTGAGGCTTTCTCTGCTCACCAGCTTCTTTCTGCCTCAGGGATATCTGGCCATTGGCTCACCAGCACTTTCTCCATCAGAGGATACAAACTACTCATTGTCCTTTCTAGCATGAGGACTCGCTGGCATCAGATCTCTCTAGCATGGGGCTCTCTAACATGGGGCCCCCAGGGCTCCATCCACTTGTTCTTAAATAGGATCTCTCCTTGTTCCACCTGCTTCAGCTTAATCTGGGCTCTGCCCACTTAGCAGGTGAAAACAGTGCCAGGCCATAAACCTTGTTTTTAGTCCATAGAGTCTTTCCTTATTTCACCTGGCTTCCTCCTTGTTTTTAGTCCATAAACTGATAAGCTAATTGCCCACAGCCAAGTTGATCTTCATGGCCCGGATTAAGAGACTGTATCAGAAACCCCTAGACATTTACTAAATCTAATTTATATTAATCTATCTTCCCTTATATATCTACAAATAGACTTTTAAAATGTAACTTAAGCTGGGCGGTGGTGGCGCACGCCTTTAATCCCAGCACTTGGGAGGCAGAGGCAGGCGGATCTTTGTGAGTTCGAGGCCAGCCTGGTCTACAAAGCGAGTCCAGGACAGCCAGAGCTGTTAAACAGAGAAACCCTGTCTCGAAAAACCAAAAAAAAAAAAAAAATGTAACTTAAAAATTTTTTTGATCGGGCATAGTGGCTCACACTTTTAACCCCAGCAGAAGCAGGCAGATCTCTGTGAATTTGAGGCCGGTGTGAGGCACAGTGTGTGGACCTTATTTGACTTCCGATTTGAACAAAGAAGCCCAGGGATTTTGAACATGGTTTGGGCATATTATAGTTAGTTTAAATGTCAGCTTGCCATACTTTAGAATCACCTGAGTAGGGACCCTATGGCGAGAATTGTCCTAATTCCCTTAATTGCTCTGAGACACTCACCCAATGGTGGACAGCACTTTGAGGTAGCAGCCCAGATTAAAAAGGGCATTTCAGAAGAAAGTTTATCTTGCTCACTTGATCTTTCCTCTTGTCCCCAGAGTTGATTTGCTGCTGCTGTCACTGTTGTTCCAGGGGACCTGTCGCCATCTTCTGTAGGCAACAGAGGAAGCTCCCTGAGTGAATGAATGGGTTGCTGACATGGGCACGGACATGCCATGACCTCTTAGCCTCAAAGGGATGGCAAAGCCTCTTGGGGGACCAAGTGCAAGTGTGGACAGTATATGTAGGAAATACCCACCACAGTTTTCTCCCACTGAATGTTCGTGGCCTGAAGACAGCTCCCTACAGAGACTGTGCCTATCAGCATTAGGTAAACCTCCCTCCTTGATCCAGCTACACCATAAATCCTGCCTTCTTGTTTATCTGTGTGCAATTAGACTGCCTCTCTGTTCATTTGTATGTAATGAACACTTGGAGCTTCTGGGTGCTGGGAATTCTCCACTAGAGAGCCCAGGCCACCTGATCCCAGTTTTCTGTTTGCATCTCTGTCACCACTTTCTCCCTCTTCTCCTTCTTCTTCCTTCTTCCCTTCTTTTTTGCTTTCTTTGAGACAGGGTTTCTCTGTGTATCCATGGCTGTTCATAACTCCCTTTGTAGACCAGGATAGCCTTAAACTCACAGATTCACCTGCCTCTACCTCCCAAGTGCTGGGGTTTAAGGTGTGTGCCACCATGCCTGGCTCCTCCTCCTTCTCTTGTTCCTCCTCCTTCTCCTGTTCCTCCTCCTCCTCCCCCCCCTTCTTCTTTTTATTGAGCTACAATTTCTCTGTGTAACAGTCTGGCTGTCCTGGAACTCACTAGGTAAACCAGACAGGCCTCCAGCTCACAGAGATCAACCTGGATTTACCTCCCAAGTGCTGGGATTAAAGACATGCACCACCACTGGGCTTGATGGCACACATCTTTAACTCCAGCACTCGGGAGGCAGAGGCAGACAGATCTCTGTGAGTTCAAGGCCAGCCTGATCTACAAGGTGAGTCCAGCACAGCCAAGGATACACAGAGAAACCCTGTCTTGAAAAACCACACATATATACACACACACACACACACACACACACACACACACACACACACACACAGAGGCATATGCCACCACATCCATCTCTGTTATTTCTTAATTCCCTCATTTCCTCAGTCAGCGCTGACTTGGCTCTCTTCTGTTCTCCAAGAGCACCAATCATGCATGTGGTACACTCATACATGCAGGTAAAACATTCACACATATAAACTAAGACTAAGGAGAGGGAGAGAAGTTGGAGTGGATAAGAGACAGGCAGCTCAATATCTTATTAAGTAGTAAACTTTATGACCCCATTTGTCCTTCCTGAGACTGACCATTTGGGGTGAGGAGTCACTAGGAGTCAGGCTTTGATGTTTGTATGAGTCTGTGTGTGCTGTGAGCCCAGTAGTCAGGTTCTGGTTGTTAGAAAGTAGGGGATTTTCATTATTTACTTTTTTTCTAGTATTTTTGTCTCTACACAAAACAAAACAAAAAATTAATTAAAACTTAAAAATTTTAACCTGGTGTGATGCCACATGCCTTTAATTCCATTCCAGCACTCTGGAGGCAGAGGCAAGTAGATCTCTGTGAGTTCGAGGCCAGCCTGGTCTACAAATTGAGTCCAGGACAGCCAGGGCTGTTATACAGAGAAACCCTGTCTGGAAAAGCCAACAAAACAAAACAAAAATTTAGGTCATGCCCTAATTTGGTGGTATGGGTTCGTTAATGTGCCTTGATCAGGATTTTGATGTGGGTGAGCCCAAAGGGAGCAGAGGAGCTATCTGATCCAGTAGGGGATGGTCTCTCTCAGGAGGTAACTGTTTTCAAGACGTGAATTTAGTTTGTGGAATAAGAAATTACAGAATACAGCTGGGTTTGGTGGCACACACCTTTGATCCCAGCATTTGGGAGGCAGAGGCAGGTGGATCTCTGTGAGTTCAAGGCCAGCCTGGTCTACAGAGTGAGTGCAGGACAGTGAGGACTATTACACAGACAAATCCTATCTCTAAAAACCAAAACTAACTAACTAACTAACTAAATAACAGAAAACAGTTGGGGGTAGGGGTTGGGCTCTATAGTGGTGTGCTTGCCTTGCATGCACAAGGCTCCAGATTCAACCTCTAGCACCAAAATGCAGAAAACTGTAACAGAATGTTTTTATTTATCATACTTATATTTGTTAATATTTAACCATCACCTATAAAATACCTAAATCCTATAACCTAAACCTTAAATCTAAAATCTATCTAAGAATACCTTAATACCTAAAAACACTCTAATACCTTTCTTTTTTTTTTTTTAAGATTTATTTATTTATTTTATGTATGGGTGCTTTATCTGTATGAACATCTGTAACCAGAAGAGGGCATCAGATCACGTTGTGGATGGTTGTGAGCCACCATGTGGTTGCTGGGAATTGAACTCAGGACCTTTGGAAGAACAGCCAGTGCTCTTAACCTCTGAGCCATCTCTCCAGCCCTCTAATACCTTTCTTAAAAGGATTAATACTCTTGGTGTAGGTCTGTGTAGGATGGTCTTGTTTATGACTGTCCCATTACGTCTTTCAATCTCAAAGTTTGTTTGGCATTATTTTGCCAATTCACAAGCCCAGTCTACCTTTAGCACAAAGTTGTGGCCAGTTTACAAAGTCAATCTGTTCAGGCTGCCAGTGGAGGGTCTCTTAAAATTCTCCAATGCCTTCTGAACTCCATTTGTCCCATACACTTTGTGTACCTTGCTATGTTTTTTTCTCAGCATGGATTCCCAGTGGGTGAGCACAGAGCAAGGAGCATGAGACTGTGTGGCTTCTCGGTGGGTGAGGGCCAAAAGTGAACTCATGAGATCACATGGATCTTGACTTTAATCTCTTCGAATGTCTTGATGATTGGTGGAGTGGCTTTCATCATTCTTGTTGCCATGGTTACCAAATTTCCGTTGCTTCTCATGGTTAATGATGTCATCTGCGTGGCTTACAAGGTTTCTTAGCAACGCCTTTCGATGGTATATCATGCGGCCATAGCTGGCTCCACTCATATCAACAAGTGAAGAGATGCCAATTTCCCTGTTGTCCTTACATGCTAATCTAAACTGTCTTTTACTAACTCCTTCCACAGGAAACCAAACACAAGGTGTCTTAGGGTTCTATTGCTGTGAAAAGACATATAACCAAAGTGACTTTTTATAAAAACAAGTATTTAACTGGAGGCTTGACTACAGTTTCAGAGGGTGAGTCCATGGTCATCATGGTGGGGGGCATGTCAGCACAGTGGTAGGCATGGCCCTGGAGCAGTAGCTAAGAGCTACATCCTGATCCATGGGCACCAAACAGAGACACTGGACCTGGCCTGGGCTTTTGAAACCCCAGGTCCACTCCAGTGACAGACATCATCCAACAAGGCCACACCTCCTAATTCTTTCCAAAGAGTTTATCAACTGGGGACTAAGCTTACAAATATATATGTGTCTGTGGGGGCCATTCTTATTCAAACCACCACACAAAGGGTTTATAAAGCAGGCTGCAACCAATGGTTTCTCATTGCTGGAGCAGTGTTCTCAGATATGTGAAGAAACATGCCCACCATAACCATATAAGAGACACTGTTCTGCCTGGTTCTCCAGACCCCCAAAGATCACCCAGAAGCCAACTCCAATGTAAAATCATGAGGGTTGTTTATTCAAACTTGAGTAGGGACCCATAACTTTCACTGACACAACAGTTAGAGTTGGTGCCCTGAACTCAGAAAATATAGGATTTTTATAGGGGCTTAAACAAAGAAAGGGGTTTCTAGCATAGGATTGGATGACATTTGGATGGACAAACCTGTCTATTCCTAATTGGCTCATTGTTGTTGCCATACCATTATTGATCAACTTGAGCTGCAGAAAGTTTGTTTAGACTTTTTGGATGCTTTCTCAGAGTGAAGTGGCTGGTTACGACTAGGGAACTCCCCCTGGAATGCAAGGTCAGGTATATTTTGTTGTTTCTCCTGGACCTGGAGGTCAGCTCTGAGTCAAACCTAGTACAAAATGAAATCTCTTTTCAAGGTGGAATCAGTCAGGCTCCACAACACATATGTATTTTAGGGATGAAAAACTAAAGCTCAGTGAAAGTAGATGATTCCTGTAATCACCGAACCACATGACAACCATACAGCTTGTCAGCCAGAGGCTTCTGTGTGGTTGGGGAGGGCATGCACTTCCCATGGACTCATTGTGTAATGATTAACAAGTGTTTCCCAGAGGGGTTTGTAAAAAGAATAGGCTAACGTATTTACCAGTATTTAGATTATCGTTAATTGAATAGATGGTTGTTAATCCTTAACCTGCCATTATAAATGAATACACAGACACCACATGGATTTTAACAAGCCTTGGCCTGAATTGTGCAATCTTAACCCATCTAAGCTAGCTCTTAATTCTATTTTCTAAATATGACCGCATATATACATACGTCCCTTTGGACTGCTATTCTTTTTTTTTTTGTTTGTTTGTTTTTCGAGACAGGGTTTCTCTGTATAACCCTGGCTGTCCTGGACTCACTTTGTAGACCAGGCTGGCCTGGAATTCACAGAGATCCTCCTGCCTCTGCCTCCCGAGTGCTGCTATTCTGCACATTATGCTGATGTTCCAGGCCATGTGGATGATCTTCTTTAATCTACCCCATCGTGTGTGTGTCCTCCTTCTTCCTGCTCCTGGCTTCTTCCCATCAACCTCTCTGCTTCAGAAGCCTGTACCTTAGTCCTGCCTACCTCTGTCTTTGCCCAATCTCAGGCCTTAGCATTTATTTAACCAATCAGAGACAATGTAAGTAACAGACAACAAGCAGGACCAATTAATTACATTTAGAATGCTTTACATCTGTTGAACCCTAGGAGGCTCCCCGAGGGCCTGATGCCCAGAGACCACCAAAGTCCCAGATTCGCTGTAATAGACAAGAGGTTTATTTAAGCTGATGTGCCAGGGTTTGACTCCCCCGTAGAGGAATGAACCCCATAAAACGGTTCTCGGGCCCGTTAAATACACAAGCGGCTACAAAAAGGTGGGAGCACCAAGGAGTAGCTTTTTTTTTTTAGCCCACCAGGCAACAGCCACAGGTGGGGATAAAGGAACAAAGAGTATGTTAAGTTAGGTGGTGACGCAAGTGGGGAGTGTAGAGGAGGGACCCAAGGGGAGTCTGAACAAACCAGCAAGCTTTGATATTTTCAAGGACTGAGTTCTGTGGAATGTTTCCAGAAGAAGTGAGGTCAGGGTCTCACCACAGAGGAGAAGGCCATGTATTCATTAATTTTTACAGTCTTACACATCACCCCATCAGGGATTAGCTTGGGTATAGGAGAATCCTGAGGGCTCTTGTCCTCGTTAAACTGGGTCCAGACTTCTAAGTTCTACAGAGAAGGTCATTTCTTGGAGGCTTCAGACTGAAAATAGGAAATTAAGAGACTTTACCTCCTCCATCTTTTTAATTAATTTATTTTTATAACATTTATTTAGTGTGTGTGTTTAGTATGTGTGTTGGGTATGTGCACACCATTTGAGTACTATGGTGTTTATGTGGGGTTCAGAGGACAACTTGCAGGAGTTGGTTCTCTCTTTCTACCATATGGGTTCCAGGAATCAAGTCCAGGTCATCAGGTTGGGCAACAAGGACCTTTACTGACTGGCCCTCTATCTTGTTTCATGGAGCCCGGGTTGGCCCCCAATCCATGGAAATGTTTGAGCATGAGTCACTGCAACCAGCTCTGCCTCCTTCTATCTCCACCCTGCTGTGTCCTTAATTTTTGTAAGGAGTGGGGGTAGATATGGATAATTCTTTGGATTTAATGTTTATGAAGATTTTTTCCCCCAGGACTGAGGATATAGCAATACATAACGGGGTGTGATGACCCTAGCAATCAGGATCAGAAACTCGAAGTCATGCTTGGCTCCATGGTGAGTTTGACACCAGCCAAGCCAGGCTACTATATCAGACCATTTCTCAAGCACAACACAATAGAAAAAAACAAAAAACCAACTACCCTCTCCTGCTTTGTTATTTCTGATGCTTTGCCTTTGAGAGGGGTGTTGCTAAAATTTCTTCTCCAGGGGAGACAGATGAAAGGCCTACCCCTTCTCCTAAGGACCCAATGGCAAACTGAGGCATGACTGCACCAACATTCACTTCAGGGGAACCACTGAGTTTCCTGGGCTTCCATACAGAGCATAGGTGAGGGGTTACTGAGGGCCTACAAGGCAGAACTGGAAAATCTTTACCCAGGAGGGATGAGGGTTTCCCTGCAGCTACACAGATAAGCCTCCTCTCTGAAGCTATGTGCAATTAAGACAGAGTTCTGTAAATCAGTGGGAGGAAGCAGGTGGATAGTCAGATGAAGGTCTCCTGGCCCTCCTTGCCCCTCTTCCTATTTCCTGCCTGAAGCCTCCTAGAAATGACCTTCCTGTAGTGACATTCTTAAGAATTCTGGAATTTTGGTTTCTTTAAAGAACACAGAAATATTATAAAAATGTGCTTTCAAAGCTGGGTTTGGTGGTGCAAGCCTTTAATCCCAGGACTCAGGAGGCAGAGGCAGGTGGATCTCTGTGAGTTCGAGGCCAGCTGGATTTACAAAAGTGAGTCCAGGACAGCCAAGACTATTATACAGAGAAACCCTGTCTTGGAAAAAATAAAAAACAAACAAAAAAAGAATGTGCTTTTGTTTTAAACCCAGGTATAAGGATGTGAGGCTGCGTTGCGCTGTCAGCGCAGCTGACTATGATGTGCCTCGTACTTTATCAGGTGTAAGGATGTGAGGCTGCAGATAATTTTTGCAATTGTGGGAAATTTGGAATTCTAGGAACTTTTCAGAGAGTATATAAATTCAAGGGCCCCCAAGAGGTGGGATCAGTCCTTGTTGTTCATTTAGGAAGGTTGGTTGTGGTGTTTAGCCATGGTTGAAGAAGAAAGAAAAGGAAAGAAATTAGATTCAGGGATTTTCCTAATTCCTCTCTCCCTCTATCCTTGTTTCTCTCCTATCTAGTGTTAAGGGGTGAAACTGGGTGTGTGTGTGGGGGGAATAAAAGGTGGGGAAAAGAAGAACCCACAAAGTAGCAAAGACCAGGTATACCTTCCCAATATATCAACAAGCCCAGCTGAGTCAATTTTTTTTTTTTTTTGCAAGAGGTTAATCCCTCTAGGGGAGAATGTGCCCACTACAATATATTGGGCCAATTTTGAAGCAAACTTGATTTTTTGGGGGGTACACCCAAGGGTGGTCAGTGACTGCCTCCTAAGTCAGGTTAAAGAGAGCAGCCCTGAGGCCATTTCTTAGGGCCCTTTTAAGGAGGAAAATCATGTGTAGATGCAAAGCAAGTTTACAGAAGACAATGGAGCAGTTAGGAAGTACAGAACAACCTCAAAAACAAACAGAAATGCCCCCCAAAACAAAACAAAACAAAAAGAGCTGTGTGATTGATAAAGAGGGCTAGGGAGCTTTGGATGGTTCCCAAAACAAGTCAAGGTCATGGGTTGGGGCAGGCTAGGTTCCAGGAAACAGAATCTTACTTATTTTCAGTTTTTCTAGACAGGGTTTCTCTGTGAGCCCTGGCTATCCTGGAACTTACTCTGTAAAGGCCTCGAACTCACAGGTCCACCTTCAAAATGGACTCAGGCAGATTCCTTATTCCCTGCTTGAATTATGTGTCCCTGTGAAATCCTTGATAGGGGACTGTATTTAATAATGTCCTTGATCGGCAATGGTACTAGCTTTGTTATCTGATGGGTGATCAAGTCGGTATAAAAAGATGGTCTTTAGACTTAAGCCCCCATCCTGAGCTGAGCAAAAGTTTGTAAAATTCCACTGCCCTGACCTTATCAGTGACCTTCTCATTACATTACACCACCACCCCCAACTGCTGTCCTTGGGAAATGGCTTGCAAAAATTCCAAGATACGCTTGACCCCCAGGGGTTAGAAAATTCCCTGAGCAAACAACTACCTAGCCCCAAGACTGGGAAGCTCTCCTTGAGCAAACACCCGGACCAAAGTTCCTGATTCTCAAAGCAAAATCCCTCCCTCAGGAATGTACACTTGTAACAGTAAATTTTTATTTATTTATTTATTTATTTATTTTTGGTTTTTCGAGACAGGGTTTCTCTGTGTATCCTTGGCTGTCCTGGACTCACTTTGTAGACCAGGCTGGCCTCGAACTCACAAAGATCCGCCTGCCTCTGCCTCCCAAGTGCTGGGATTAAAGGCGTGCGCCACCACCACCTGGTAAATTTTTATTTTTATTTATACATTTATTAATACTTAACAATTACCTATAAAACTCCTAAATCCTAAAATCCAAACCCTAACTCTAAAACCTAATCTAAAACACCCTAATACCTATAAAACAAACACTTAACACTAACCTAAAGTTTCTTTTTTTGGGGGGGGGGATTTTCGATAACCTAAAGTTTTTTTTTTTAAGATTTATTTATTTATTATGTATACAGTGTTCTCTCTACAGGTACACCTGCAGGCCAGAACAGGGCAGCAGATTTTATTGTGGATGGTTGTAAGCCACCATGTGGTTGCTGGGAATTGAACTCAGGACCTCTGGAAGAATAGTCAGTGCTCTTAACCTCTGAGCCATCTCTCCAGCCTAAAGTTTCTTAGAAGGATATTCTCTCAGATTAACTTTTGGCGTGGATCCGTATGGGTGGTTGATTTCCGCCAAATCTTTCAGGCTTACAGTCTGTGAGTCTTATTCATCAGATCTTAAGATCAGTTTATAAATTTGATCTTTTTCAATTATTGAAGTAAGACGATCTTTTAATCAGTCAAGACTTGTCTCCGAGGTCCTAGGCCCAAATAATTCACGATTGGAAGCCCCTCCAAACCACCTCCAAATCCACCACTTGCTCACCGTTTCTGCATTCTGGGCACTCTCATTCTGGCTTGGATGCTCTGGAATTCCAAAGTCTGTGGCAGTTTTCCAAGTTGGATCAGACCAAAATGGTCCAACTCTGCCAAAAGGCATATTTTGTCATACTCTCCACGAGGTCTCTCGGCGGATGAGGCAGGAGGAGAGACCTGTGACCAAGTGAATCTCTTTGCCTGTCACAATGAATTGGCAACGTGATTTTTGGCAGAAGTTTTCGCAGGCTTCTAAGTCATGCCCTTGGCCAATGTGTCCCTCCAAAGCTTTCCTTGCAAGAGGGGTCGAGGAGCAGCAGGAGGTCAGGAGATTGCGTGATCTATCGTGAAAATCTGGAGTTCTTTCAACAGTGTTGTTGCTATGGTTTCTGGCAGACTTGTTCCAAGGCTTGCCCTTCACTGTCAATCATATCTGAATGTAACTGGATCCACTCATATCTTTTTACCAGAGAGGCCCGTCTTATGTTATTCCAAAATCCCTATGCTGAATTTCCCTAATCCTACCACATACACCAATGACTAAGCTATTGCTGAAATCTTACCCCAAATGTATATAAACCTAAAGCCTTGTGACTTCAGGATTGCCTCTCCCTTGGGTGCAGACAACACCAAGCACATGGGCAGCGCGGGTCTGGACAATAAATCCTCTCGGTTTTTACATCGATCCGATCCGACTCCCATCTCTCTTATTGAGGGTCGCCAGGTAAATAGGGCGCTAGACCCTCAGGGGCTGAGCCTTACAGGTAACATATTGGAGGTCACAGAGCCTGATTATAATAACCAGTAGAAATAATATTAGTGGGCTGACAGAGGGGAAGAACCATCTTAGGCATACTGTCCAGTCAAAATTCATTTGAGAGATTTTTGTCTATTTCTTTATGTACATCCTCAATTTGGTTGTCAATAACAGAGAGAAACCAAAGATACTCAAACAGCTTGTTCCAGTCTTGCTGACAATCGAGCTTATGTTTAAGTGACAGGTCGCCTATAATAGCTCTATTTTGTAGAACAGTTGTTCTCCGTTCTCCCATTTCTTTATTAATTTCGGCTAATATTTTTTGCTGTAATATTAGTAATTTTTGAAATAAGACAGGCTATTTTAGAAACCTCTCTTTGTAGTTCAACAAGTCCTGGGATGGGTAACAGAAAGACCAAGGGAGCAGCAGCTACGGTAGGATCGGATAGATGGAAGGAGGCATCACCATTCTCAGGAAGAGCGCTTGTGATTCTGTTAAAATGTTGTAAAGATTTGCTGAGTTTAATAGGTGTAAAGACACCCTAGACCACGTGAGCCGCTATATCCTGCAGGGCCTGCAGAATAAGTGTTATTTTCACAGAAAAATGTCCATCCTAAGGGTAACTGTTTACAAACGGGAGGGTTTGATAAGAAGTGGAGTTACAGTAAGAAGGACCAATGGGGATGTCAGCCACAGCTTTAAAAATATTAAAGGGAACATGTTCTATTTTGTCCCCCATTATCCTTGTATAATTTTTATATGAAAACCCTATTCCGTACAAATTTCTTTTTTAGTTCTCCTGTTGGCTCTCTGGTGCTAGACGGAGCCAGAGGCTAGGCCCTGCATTATTAGTTACAGACAGGGTTACTCTGGGTATGTTAAGTTTAGTTGAAGAGATTAGTGAATTGCCCTTCCCCTTCTTATTTTAGTACATCTGTAATTTTCACTAACATAACCTCTTTTTAATTTTTTTCGAGACAGGGTTTCTCGGGGTAGCCCTGGCTGTCCTGGACTTGCTTTGTAGACCAGGCTGGCCTCGAACTCACAGTGAGCTGCCTGCCTCTGCCTCCCAAGTGCTAACATAACCTCTTAAAAAATGTTTGATTAAGCTGAAGTCTGTATGATTACATTGGGATTGGTCAGTTAGACTGCTCTATCTCAAGTATCCGTCATTCATCTGGCTAAAGACCATTTGTTCCCCTTCTTTTGTCCAAGCTACGGCCCCCGGTGAATAAAAGCAATCTTTGGTATGAAAAGACAATGCCAAGGTGTTTCCTATGTTAGGAGTGCCTTTTATTTCCCCTGTCAACATGCATTTAGGTTCTGTTTGCATAGGTTGAAAATTAAACAATGAAACTGTTGGCCATGGGCCAATCATGGTACAGATGCCAACAGCAACAATGCGTTGTTTAAAATTATGGTAGACAGTCAAACCTTTGAAAGTTTGAATTTGTTTTTTGAGACAGGGTTTCTCTGTGTAGCTTTGGCTGTCCTGGAACTCTCTATAGAGACCCGGCTGGCCTCAAACTCACAGAGACCTGCCCACCTCTGCCTGGCTCATGAGGGAAAATCTTATCCAAGATTCATTCAGAGATTGGTGTGGGTACCCAAGGGATCATGAGAAGTGGTCACCCATAGACTACTTCCTATGGGGTGAATTTTTTTGGCAGCAGGTACAGTGGACCCTGAGATGGGCATAAGGCAAGAGGTCAACCCTGTTACCACCAGTCCCAAGAGTATATATATATATTTTTAAAAGATTTATTTATTATGTATACAGTGTTCTGTCTGCAGGTATATCTGCAGGCCAGAAGAGGGCACCAGATTTCATCATTATGGATGGTTGTGAGCCACCATGTGGTTGCTGGGAATTGAACTCATGACCTCTGGAAGAGCAGCCAGTGCTCTTAACCGCTGAGCCATCTCTCCAGCCCATCAAGAGTATATTTTTGCCGGGCAGTGGTGGCGCACGCCTTTAATCCCAGCACTTGGGAGGCAGAGGCAGGCGGATCTTTGCGAGTTCGAGGCCAGCCTGGTCTACAAAGTGAGTCCAGGACAGCCAGGGCTACACAGAGAAACCCTGTCTCAAAAAACCAAAAAAAAAAAAAAGAGTATATTTTTAATATCTCCTTTAAAGTCCTATTCATCCTCTATCTTTTTTGAACTCTGAAGATGATATATATATATATATATATATATAAAATGAAACTTCAAATTTATATTAAGAGCCGTAGAAAGCAATTGAGAGCCAGGCATGGTGGCACATGCCATTAGTCCCAGAACTTGGGAGGCAGAGGCAAGTGGATCTCTGTGAGTTCAAGGCCAGCCTGCTTTACAAAGCGAGTCCTGAAGGCCAGGCCATTATCAGACACCAGAGTTATGGGAAGGCCAAATCTGGGAATAATTTCCATTATTAATTTCTTACCTGCTACTTGGGCTATTTCAGCTCTGAATGGAAAGGCCTTAACCTAGTCCATGATGGTGTCAACAAAGATCAGGAGATATTTGTAGCCATATAGTCCTGGCTTGTCTTCAGTAGTGTCTAATTTCCAAAATTCACAGGTGCAGTGCCTGGGAGAAGCTTGCTCTTCTTTGCGTTTACCTGGGTGCAGGTCAGGCATTGGTCTGAAATGCTCTGAAGTTATTCTCAGAGTCAAGGGATCCAGACATGAAGGAAATGAGATCTTCCTAGTTAACAAGTACATGGCACAACACAAGGCAGTTAGCCAGTTTGGGCCCAGTACTTTTGGCTTGCATATTCTTCCACCAGGGAAGACCCACCATCCACTGGGCCCCCATGTAAGAATATGACATGTTCTCTTCTGGATTGCACCCGGGAACATCTTTATGGAGGCAGAGTTGGAGCTCCAGGATAGCAGATAGTTCCAAGATGATCTGGGCCTTGGATTCCCCATGAGCAGTCTCTTTGATGACTTGATCTGCATAGTTGTTACCTTGGGGGCCTTTGTCTTTTTGGTATCCCGGCCAAGTATTATGGTCAGTTCAGTTGGCTGCCTCTAGCAACTGGACAGTTTCATGTTTATTTTTAATAGTGTTTCCCTGTGATGTGAGTAAGCCTCTCTGTTTATACATATCCATGAACATTGTTGAGGCCTGCTTCTTTAGCATAACTGCAGCCATTTTTTTGTCTCCACTTTAGTTCTAAGATGAAATTACTCAATTGCTTTGTTACTTTGTTACCTTGATACTCTGAATAGTCCCCAACTACAGCTCCACTTGGGACCAATCAAATTAAAGGTAAGTTAGAAATGCTTTGTCTAACTAGTCAAAATGATGCAGTGCTGCCCTCCCCTTGCTTCCAAACACCTGATTGTTACCTGGGATATGGTTTGTTTCATACACCAACTTGGTTGCTACCTGGATGGGGTTTGTTTCCTAGACCTGGTTATGTGGTTGTTACCTGGATATGGTTTTTCTTAGAAAAAGTCTGCCTTGGAAGCAGACCCATGTCACAGTTAGGCTCCGAGACCTCTGTGACCCTGGTCATATGGTTATATCAGTTTTGAGGTGTACGTTCAGTAAACCATCGGTTTCTGACTGAGATGGGTGGTTAGTGTGGCTATTCTTGGACAAAAGCTAAAACATGTCAGTTGCCTGTGTAAATGGTCACCTTTGCTCCTTCAGCCCATCTGTTTTTTTTTTTTTAAAGTTAACCATTTTTATTTTTATTTTTTTTAAAGATTTTATTTATTATGTATACAATGTTCTGTCTGCAGGTATACCTACAGGCCAGAAGAGGGCACCAGATTTCATTATAGATGGTTGTGAGCCACCATGTGGTTGCTGGGAATTGAACTCAGGACCTCTGGAAAAGCAGTCAGTGCTCTTACCCTCTGAGCCATCTCTCCAGCCCCCATCTGTTTTTTTAAAACAATTTTTTTACTATTATTTTATCTTATTACATTGGTGTTCGGTCTCCATGTATATCTGTGTGAGGGTGTCAGAGCCCTTGTAGCAGGAATTACAGACAGTTGTGAGCTGCCATGTGGGTGCTGCCAGTCCTTTGGAAGAACAGCCAATGTTCTTAGCTGCTGAGCCATCTCGTCAGCCCCCTCCTTCTTCTTTTTTAAAAAGAGTTATCTTTTTTTTTAAGATTTATTTATTTATTTTACATATATGAGAGCTCTATCTGCATTTACCCCTGCATGGCAGAAGAGGGCACCAGATCTCATTACAGATGTTTGTGAGCCACCATGTGGTTGGTGGGAATTGAACTCAGGACCTCTGGAAGAACAGCCAGTGCTCTTAACCTCTGAGCCACCTCTCCAATGCCCCCTCCCTGTTCCTTCTTGAATGAAGCTTCTGCCATCTGTGTAGAGATCCACATCTGGGGTGGTGAGAGGAACATGGTGTCAAATTGAGTTGCATACATTGGATGACATCCAGCAACTTCATGTAGTCATGAAGTTACTCAGAGCCATCATGTGGTAGCAGGGTATACATCTAAGGTTACTGTGTAACTCAAATACTGATTTCTGTGCCCTCTATATCTGGTTGCAATCCTTGTTCTGAGAATCTATTATCTCAATGTTATGCAAACACTGTTCCACAATTGTCCCAATATGCCAATAAAGCCGCTTACAGCCAATCAATCTCAATGTTATGCAAACACTGTTCCACAATTGTCCCAATATGCCAATAAAGCCGCTTACAGCCAATCACTGAGCAGGGGAGAATAGGCCTGGACTTCCTGCTATCCCGGGGAGGAGGGTATTTGGCCATGGAAGAGGTCCAGAAGACATGAGGAAGGAGCCACTAGAACAGAGAAAGTCTTAAATTGCAAGTATCTCAGGGATTTTGGCAAAGAGGGAGTCAGACTAGCATAGAGAGTTAAGAACAGATTAAAACTGCTCAGTATTGTGCTGTAAATCTTATTAAACAAATAATATAATAGTGTCTCAATTATTTGAGTATTAACTGGATTAAGAGAGAAACTGAGAAACAAACACTTTATATATTTACACTAACAGCAGGGTGGTGGGATTGATGGCCAAGAATTTATCAAAGGTCATTTTGTCCTTATCTAAAAGAAGAGTTTGGCTTTGACATTTGACATCCAGGAAGCTCAACCTGTAATTTGGGCATAGACTACATGGCTGTTCCCAGTGAGGGTCCTGCTTAGAGACAGTCTCCAGATGAGGTTGGACACAGGAGATGGTGTCCCTCCATTTTGCCCCGAGCTTGGAAAGCTATCCGGACATGGTGGACTGCAACCTAATCGCAGGGCCTTCCCACATTTCAGTGTCCCTCAGCAAGGTTTCCACAGTGCGTGGAGCTGTTACAGTTAAAGTCTGTCTCACTGTGAGCTTGTCATCTTCAGCTTCTTTTACAAGAATTGCAGCGACTGTGATGATTCTCAAACAAGGAGCCATCTATAGACTACAGGGTCCAGTCTCTTTGAGATGTAAGCTGTCAGCCTTTTCCAGGGACCCAGGGCCTGAGGCAGGATTCCCTTGGCAATGGCCTTTCTTTTATGGACATAAAGATGAGAGGGCCTGGAGATGTCAGGGAGCATTAAAGCGGAGGCCTGTACCAGGGCCTCTTTTTTTTTTTTTTGAGACAGGGTTTCTCTGTATATCTCTGGCTGTCCTGGACTTGCTTTTTAGACCAAGCTGGCCTCAAACTCACAGAGATCCACCTGCCTCTGCCTCCCGAGTGCTGGGATTAAAGGCGTGCGCCACCACCGCCCGGCATACCGGGGCCTCTTTTATGTTCTTTTTGCTTGTTTTTCAAGACAGGGTTTCTTTGTGTATCTCTTGCTATCCTGGACTCACTCTGTAGACCAGGCTGGCCTTGAACTCACAGAGATCCTCCTGCCTCTGCCTCCCGTGTGCTGGGATTAAAGGTGTGCGCCACCAGTGCCCAGCTAGGTTTTCTCTTTTGGTCATAGAGTGCATGGGTGAAGTTGAAAGTGGCTGGGACTTGTAGTGCAGCCACAGTGGCCCACCCCATCTTCTTTGCCAAGAGATCTTCTCTGCTGTCTCTGCTGTCAAATGCCTTCTGGGCTATTTCTAATAGTTCTGACCTTTTTTTTTTTTCCCTAAAAACCCATCCATCATTTGTATCTTTCTACACATATCAGGGGCTGAGTAACAAAGGCCAGATTAATTGCCTTGAGATTTGCCAGGTCCTCTGGGTCTATGGGGGTATATAACCCATAAGTATCCCAGGGGCATTTCAGAAATGCTGAAGGTGATTCATCTGGGTCCTGTTTCATATCTGCTATCTTAGATAGGTTAGTGGGCTTTTGGGCTGCCCAAGTTCATCCCTTCTAACCTGGTAGTACTCACTGAGTGACCTCCTGTCTCCCTCTGTATTGTAATCTCATTGGGGTATCCATTTGGCAGAACATGGGCCTCTACCCTCTGGTCACCAGTCATTGAAGCTATTCCTTTTCTTTCTTTTGTTTTTTTTTTTTTTTTTTTTTTAGACAGGTTTTTTCTTTTTAGCTTTTTTTGTCCTGGACTCACTTTGTAGCATTGAAGCTATTCCTAAAAGTGCTTGAGCTGCTTTTGTGAGAGAGTCCATTCACTTCTCCAGTAGTAGAGAGGTTTATATCCTTTCTTACGTGCCTTGTGTCTTGGGTCAGTCAGTTGGAAAGTGTTTAGAGTTACTAATAAATAGTTTAAAAGTATCCCTTCAGTTGGGGGTTTCAGATCCAGAATCAGGGCTTTGAATTGGTCCACCCCAACATCTACCCCATGGATGAACTGCTGGAGTGGATGAAGAGGCCAGTTCCACAGACCCAAAACTACAGGATCTCCATGACACAGGGCAACAACAGGATATCTGAGAGGAGTCCCAGTGAGGTTCTAATATAATGACAAAGTAGGAGAAGCCAGAGGCTTTATAATGAACATTTGCAAGTAAAAAAAGTACAACAAAATGGAGTATTGTGAGACACTGTGACACACTACAGCTTCCACAATGAGATTTTTTTTTCTGTTGAGAGAAGTTGCAAGGGTAGAGGGCGGGTCTGAGGGGAGGTGGGAGATGAGAGGGAGCAGGGTGCATGATGTGAAATTCACAAAACAAACAAAAACCAAAATCATACCTAGGCTCTGGCCAGCATCTGAAAGAAAAAGACAGAAGGAAAAACAACAGTTCCTCTTTTTTGAGTCAGGCTCCAAAGGTGGGCTGGAGCTGGTCTTTGCTACTTTGTGAGGTTTTCTTTTTCCCACCCTTTATTCTCCACAGACACCAGATAGGGGAAAAACGAGGATGGAGGGGAGAGAGAGGAATTAGGAAAATCTCTGAATCTAATTTCTTATGTTTCTTCTTTGACCATGGCTACTAACAACTCTGCCTCTTGGGGCCCTCAAATTTATGTACCATCTGAAAAGTTCCCAGAATTCCAAACATCACACACTTGAAGAAATTATCAACAACTGTCAAAACCACACTTCTGCTAGAGCATGAGGCAAATCATGGTCAGTTGTGTGGACAGTCGGAAGCAGCCCCATATTCCCACACCTGGGATTAAAACAAGCAAGCACATTCTTAGGATATTTCTGTGGGGTTTGCCTTGTTGTTTTTTGAGACAGGATATTCCTGGCTATCCTGGAACTCTCTGTGGACCAGGCTGGCCTTGAACTCACAGAGATACACCTGCCACTGCCACTGCCTCTGCCTACCGAGTGCTGGGATTAAAGGCGTGGATCACTATGCCCGACCATTACAGACAGCTGTGAGCTGCCATGTGAGTGCTGAGATTTGAAGCCTGGTCCTTTGGAAGAGCAGCCAGAGTTCTTAACAGCTGAACCATCTCACCAGACCATATTTATGTGTTCTTTTTTTTCCAGACAGGGTTTCTCTGTGTAACAGCCTGGCTGTCCTGGACTCACTTTGTAGACCCGGCTGGCCTCGAACTCACAGAGATCCACCTGCGTCTGCCTCCCGAATGCTGGGATTAAAGGCGTGCGCCACTAATGCCCGGCTATTTCTGTGTTTTTTAAAGAAAACAAAACTGCAGAAGTCTTAAAAATGTCCCTACAGTGGGCATGGAGGTTGAACCTCCTTTAAAAACTGCACTAAAACTGGCCAGAAGTTCTAGAAAGAAAAGCAAATTATCTAAACTGCTCGCTTTGGGATGGCTCATCCCCCAACCAGGTCCCTGACGTTCAGGGAGGAGTTAAGGCATGTCTCCACCTAGAGGTGACTCTGTTCTTTACAGTGTGTGTCTACTACCCCACAGGTGTTGGTGGGCTGTTGGGGGTCCTTTTGCTTTGTTTCATGGTCTCTTGTTTACTGTTCATAGGCTAGCTTCTGGGGAATTTCCTATCTCTGCCCCTGACCTCATCATAAGAGCTTGGGTTTGCAAGTGACTGCTAGTACCTATCTGACTTTCTGTGGGTTGTAGGGATCTGAACTCTGGGCCTCAAGCTTGCATAGCAAGTGCTTTATCCACTGAGTCATTGCCCCAGACTCCTCCTTCAGATTCAAAAAACATGCTTTAGGAATTAGTTAATGCAGATACTTCTTTTTGTAAACGATACATACCTATTTTTTTTTTTTTTTTACATAAAACAAAGAGGTGTAGGGTGGGCTTGGCCTGGAGAGGTGACTCATCAGTTAGAAGCATGTACTGCTCCTGTAGAGGACCCAAGTCTGAGCTTCAGCACCTAGGTCAGGTCAGAAGGCTCAAGAGTTCCTGTAACTCCAGCTCCAAGACCTCTGACCTTGGGGTGGGGCACCAGTAGTCATGTGCATACCTTCCAACACACACACATACTTAACAACAAAAAGAACAGGACACCTACAATATACCAGTGGCCTCAATTACACATGTCACGGTGGAGGTTACAGTCAATTAGAATCCAAACTGGGGCCAGGAAGCACGGTGCATGAAGACTGGATGGAAGGAGGCACAGGACCAGAACTTTCACTTTATCTGGTTCAGCCCAGAAACGAGGACATGGAGAAACCCCGTCTTCAAAAACAAACAAACAAAAAAAGAGCAATCATGTCCCAGAAACAAAGATTTAGAACTGCCTCCAGTACAATATTCTAATGTAGAAGTAGTCTTATGGGGTTTTCATGATAACAAAGAAGGTTATAAATCAAGGTATTTTTTTAAAAAATGGATTGTGAGCCAGGAGTGGGTGGCACACCCCTTTAATCCCAGCACTTGGGAGGCACAGAAAGGAGGATCTCTGTGAGGCCAGTCTGGTCTACAAAGTAAGGCCAGGACACACAGAGAAACTCAGTCTTAAAAAAAAAAAAAAAAAAAGATTGTGGAGCTGGAGAGATGGCTCAGCAGTTAAGAGCACTGGCTGTTCTTCCAAAAGACCGGAATTCAAATCCCAGCACCCACATGGCAGTTCATAGCTGTCTGTAATTGCTGGGGATGGTGGCACACGCCTTTGATCCCTGCACTCGGGAGGCAGAGGCAGGCGGATCTCTGTGAGTTCAAGGTCAGCCTGGTCTACAAAGTGAGTCCAGGACAGTCAGGGAAACATAGAGAAGTTCTGTCTTGAAAAAACAAAAAACAAAAAAATAAGGATTGTGTAAGCAAGTATGCAGTGAGACCACCAAACTGGACTACTCCATGAGTAGAAACAAGGGTTACTGGGGGTCAAAATCCCAAGATTATATCTACACCAGGAAAGGGAAAGCAGAGAAAAGAAAAATGGCAGAAAAGCAGATTTTCTGATGGTGGAGCCCAGTTTGGATCTAACACATCGGTGGAAACAGGAAAGTGGATTACTGCAGGTGGGGGAATCTCAGCTACAGGCCTCAGATGTTATCTGATACTTTCTCAGCCTTTCTACTGGTGACATTTAAGTTTTGTTAAGTTAATACATTTCAAAGGTTTTTATCCAACTATCAGGATGTTAGGTCTGAAACGGTGTGTGTGTGTGTAAAGTATCTTTTATTCACCTGAAATAATTGTCTCTGATGCTTACTGTCTCCATCTGCTAACCTAGTCCTAGTCTGTGGGGACCTGGGAAATAGTGGTTTATGAGAAAAGCTTTGTTGCTGGGAAAATGAAAGTAACTTGTGGGAGATATCTAAGATGGCACCAGCTGGAAGATGCCAGGGCGGAGTTGAAGCCCGATCAGATCATGGATATAGCTGATTGGGTGAGCAAGACTTCCGTACTCGTGACCAGTGCATGATAGCCATGTTACCAGGTTTGTGTTATGTGATGTAATAGGATGACTTTTAATTTAATTGGCCCACGTAGCCTCATGTGGAAACACCCATTTGGTTCTGTATATAAGCCAGAGAACAAACATTAAAAACAGGAAATGCTTAGACATCACCCTGGCACATCTGTTTGTTTTCAGAGTGAAGGCTGGAGGTTCGGGTGGGCAGGGCACTCACCTTTCCCTGAGAACCCTCTTATGTGGTGATTCCCGTGCCTGTGGGATTTCTTTTTTATTTTTTGTTTTTTTTTTTTTTTTT
>CAJQZJ010032773.1:774634-806026 GCA_907164525.1 Lophiomys imhausi
AAGAAGAAGAAGAAGAAGAAGAAGAAGAAGAAGAAGAAGAAGAAGAATGTATTCGTGAGGTGGCTGAGCTGCTGAAGGCCCTAGCCACCAAACTGAATTTGACTCCGGAACCCACATAATAAAAATAAGAGAATGCACTCCTTCAGGTTGTCCTCTGACCTCCACTTGTGAAATATGTCTGACAGGATAGCAATTATTTTAGCCATAACATGACACTTATTATTATTTCATTCATTCATTCGTTTATTTATTTATTATTTTATTTTTTTTGGTTTTTCTGAGACAGGGTTTCTCTGTTTAGCCCTGGCTGTCCTGGACTTGCTTTGTAGACCAGACTGGCCTTGAACTCACAGAGATCTGACTACTTCTGTCTCCCAAGTGCTGGGATTAAAGACGTGCGGCACCACACCCAGCTCCAAGTGTGGGGTTTAAAGGCATCTGCCACCATGCCCGGCTGACAATTATTTTTTACTTACACCTTTTTTTCAGTTATTTTAGTTTATGTTAAGTTTGCATAAGCATTAATTATTTTGGTTAACACACCCAAACCTTGGTCAAGGTCATGGAAATCTCAAATGTGCTGCCCAGGCAGATGTGACTGTTGGGGGGTAGGGAAGAGTGCCAAGAACTGTCTTTGCAGACACAAAATGGAGTAAGGCAAAGGTGGTGTTACCTTCCTCACTTCAAGATGAATAAAAATGACTGTAGCAAGACACAAAAGAACTTCCAGGGGAATACAATGGTGAAATGAAAAGGAAGGTAGTGGGAGGCCAAGAGTATCAAGTCAAAGGCCATGTAGACTCTCTTGTTACTCTAGAATATAGTAGCTATGTTTCCCTGAGTTCTGTAAGTGCTTCTAGAAGGCCATTTGTTGGGAGGGTTGGGGGTTGGTCTGCACTGCGTATTCTAATGTTGATTACTTTTCTCCCCAAGGTCTGCTTGCTACCCTTTAGGAGCAGACATTCACCTACCCAAAATGATGTCTTGCCTCCCAGTAATTCCATAACTGGATAAACAAATTGCTGACACTGGGCTGAGCAGGAACAAGGAGGCAGAGCCAAGAGGAGGTTTTTGGGGGGACGAAGGAGGGATGAGAGAGAGTACAGGAGGAGATGAGAAAGGACCCATGCCAGAGAAGAGAATACCTGCAAGTATCGGGGACTTTGGATGGGAGGAATATAGATTAGTAATGGAGCAGTAGATCAGAGTGTATGCTCAGCTCTGTGCTCAGCCTTTTAAATAAATCATAGTCTCCATGTGTGGTCATTTGGGAAACTGGTTGAAGAGAAACTGCCGCTGTAATAATCTTAGGAACCTATATTAATAATTAATAATCCGTCAGACAAGGAAGTCACAAGGCCCTCCAACTTACAGCTTGTACATTAGACACACAGGTAACCTCTTGATGCTGGAAGCAAAGGGAAGGTCTTAACCTGAAAGGCCTCTGCAAATTCCAGGTGTACAAGGTCAGACCACAGCCCTCCTCCCCAGGGCGACGGAGAGGAGGCTCAACTTCCTGACCACAAGTTCAATTCCCAGCACTCACATCCGGGGTCCTTAACCACCTGTAACTCCAGCCCATGAGGCTCTAAGTGAGGTCACATGCACACACCTATACCCCCCACCCCACCCCCACTTTAAAAAAGGACAGAAAAGAATGTAGGACATCTTCAGCAACTTGGGGAATTGAGTTGTGGGAAATGCCCACACACTTGGTGAAAATTGAAAAAAAAAAATCCAGTACATCTGATGAGGAAAAAACAGTTTTCCTTTGTTGATATAGAGAAGGAATGGAGTTTTCCTCCACAGACTCTCACAGGAGCCCATGGGTACAGAGCCTGACTCCAGCAGGCAATGGAGGGGAAGCAGGCTTGCAGAATTTGGAGTACAGCAGACATCTACTCCAAGAAAGAACTTAAGACTTAAGGGACACAGAGAACAGGCTCTGGGGGTGGAGATGCCATGCTTTCCAAGTCTTGGGGATTTAGCTCAAGCTTGTCAGGCAAGAACATCGTCCCTGGGCTACAACCCTTGCTTCACAAACTGTCACCAGAAGGCACTCAAGCCAAATGGGAATCCTCCCAGCTTCCAGTGCTCAGTGAGAGACAGAAACAGATTGCACAGAGAATGGCTCTGCAGCTGCTGTGTGCATGCGGGCTCTGGAGGGACTGAGAGAGGACAACACTCCGTGGGGTGTACAGCTGTCCTGCATAGGGTTCTGTTCCCATGCACCCTCCTCCCTGGAGCCTCTACTAACATCTCTACCTGCTATAAAGACAGCCTTGGCCTGATGGCTCACCCTGTACTCTCAGAAGACTGAGGTAGAGCATTGTCTGGAGTTAACGAACAGACAGAGAAACAAAAACGCACCTCTGGCTACTTTAGCATTGATGTCATGTGTGAATGGCCCTGGGCAGCTGCAGGGAACTACGATGACTGGGGTAGTGAGAATGGGAAAAGGAGAGTCAAGATTGTTTTCTGTGTCTCGGTTCGCCTTTGTGCTTTCTAGCACCGGAACCTCTTACGGCCGGGTGTCTAATTTGCTGGAGTTGCCTCCGCATCTCCCTCCTTCCATTTGCTTATGATGGTGATGTGTGTGAGTGCAGATGCACACTGTGTTCTTGTGGACAGCAGAACACAACTTTACCCCAGTCATTTCTCTCCTCCCACCAATGTGGGTTCCAGGGATTGAACTCAGGTCCTCAGGCTTGGAGGCAAGCACCATTATCTACCGAGCCACATCACCACTCACTAGCCCAGTTTTTGTTTTTGTTTTGTTTTTTTTTTGGGGGGGGGGGCAGGGTTTCTCTGTGTATCCATGGCTGTCCTGGACTCACTTTGTAGACCAGGCTGGCCTTGAACTCACAGAGATCCGCCTGCCTCTGCCTCCCAAGTGCTGGGATTAAAGGTGTGTGCCACCATGCCAGGCAAACAGTTTGGCAGTTTCTTCTTTCTTTCTTCTTTCTGAGACAGGGTTTCTCTGTGTATCCCTGGCTGTCCTAGAACTCACTCTGTTGACCAGGCTGACTTTGAACTCACAGAGATCCACCTGCCTCTGCCTCCCAAGTGCTGGGATTAAAGGCGTGTGCCACCACTCCTGGCACACTAGCCCAATTTTTATATTTGTTTGTGACAGGGTCTCAGCTAATGCAGGTTGGTGTCAGTGATCTTGAACTTTTGATTCCACTACCTTCGACTTTCCAGAGCTGGTCTTACAGGTCTGCTTTTTCCTCCTCTCTACTACCTTCTCTTCCTCCCCTCTCCTCTCCTCTGTACAATCTTTTCCTTAACTGTCATGTTGGACTAAATCCCTTCAGATCTTTAAGTTGCTTCTTGGTCACAACAATAATAAGGGGCAAGCCGGGCGTGGTGGCGCACGCCTTTAATCCCAGCACTTGGGAGGCAGAGGCAGGCGGATCTCTGTGAGTTCGAGGCCAGCCTGGTCTACAAAGCGAGTCCAGGACAGCCAGGGCTGTTACACAGAGAAACCCTGTCTCGAAAAACCAAAAAACAAACAAACAAACAATTATAAGGGGCAACCAGTATAATAAAAAAGATACTATAAAAAACATTTTATTTTTATTTGCCTGTGTGTTTCTGTCACATGTGTGTATGTCCCAGAGGGGGCTGACAGTTATGAGTAATTGTGATCAGTCTGATGTGGGCACCGGGCACCAAATCTTGGTGCACAGGAACACCAGGAAGTACCCATCACCACTGAGCCTTCTCTCCAGTCCCACAGTAATAAAGACTTATCCCTATATTTTCTTCTAAGATTTTCTTTATAATTTTAGCTTTTAATCTACGAAATTAAAATTGAATATATAGATGGCGTGTGCTATCAGCTCAATGATCATACCATCCTATCCCGTCAGATTTTGGCCTGGTTTACAATTCACCTCAATGTGTTGGTGGTCCTCAGAAGAAATCCCAGACAAACCCTTAGAATGTTAGTCTAGGGGTCTTCATTGGGTTCACTCTCTGCCTGCTAAAGAATTAAAATGCAGAAAAACAAAACAAAAAAACTGGAGCATTTTAACTGTTTTTAATATCTATAAACACCCACCACCCCGCCAACCCTAAGACTTTAGAAGGACACCAATCCTCAAGCGCAGGTCCTTGAGGGCAACTGGTCAGCAGTCTGTCTGCAGGACACCACGATAGCAATCGTTCAGTGGTCACTGGGCTATTGTGTTGGCCGCTGCCTCACTTTGTCTTGGGCTCGAATCCTCCTATGCACCCGTGTGCTTCCTCTGTTAGTTGGACCCTCTCAGGGCAGGTGCTGTGTTATATTGCCTAGTCCTTGGCATCTTGGCCTTGCTGGGGCCTCCTCTGTTCGCCTGGGCCTTGCCACACCATCACAGGAGAGGGGCCGCCACTCCAGCCTGTTTTCATGGTCTCAACATAGTCTGTCCACTGAGGCCTCAGAGCACTCCTGCCTTATGCCTCGATCACTCACTTAGCGGCTTCAGGCCCATGGATGGACGCAGCCTCAGGCCGCTCTGCTCTCGCCACCATGGAGTCAGCTGGCTGCAACTCTCCTCAGTGTCTGGTTCTCACAAACTTTGTCTGAGCAGGTCCTAAGCCACGACTCTTGTGCCAGCCCGAGCTTACTTACGGCAGGTGCAGCCTTTTGTTGGCCTCCACCCCGTCTTCTGTGCCGGTCTCTATGTGCTGAGGTGCTTGACCACCCAATTCTTACCACCTGAGGGCTGGTGCAGCCTACAGGCTGGTTAGTGCATCTGTGCTTGAAGTCCAGCCTTTTCTGTCAGGACGGACTCAGTGGCAGCAGTTGACGCACATCTGCTTCACAACTCCGTTTCTCATGCCCCCTCTTTGAGGTTCTGCCACCACACCCTTAAGTAGGGAGCTGCTCTCTAGGTCCCTGGCCATGCCCTTCTGCAGGGTGCTGTTCTCTCTGTCTCTCAGAGCCTCGGCTTTCCAACTGGGCTCTGCCCAACTGCGGCTCCACCCAACTTTGGCTCTGCCCAACTTCTGCCCCTATCTTTCTATCGTCTTTCAAATTGTGGCAGTGTCCAGCAGCTGAGCAGAGAGGGGAAGCAATGCCAAGACAAAAGCCCTTTCCAGTTTCCCTGGCCTTTCCTTCTTATACTCTGTCACTAATCATGCATACAGAGTGCCTCCTTATTGGTCAACTTCACGCCCTCCTTCTGGAGGAACGCCTGTTGCCCAGGACCATATGTGCTGCCAGGTGCCAGGCTGATTCAATAGAAATCTTACCTCTACCACATTGGAGTGCAGCAGTTTCACCCCCACCCCCCCACGGCTGGGGAAATCTCAAACACAGCAAACAGGAGCAGACAGAATCAGCAGCTACAGAAAGGCTTCTATGAGAGGTGAGGGAGCACAAACACACAGCTGGCACAGAGAGACAGAGACTCCCCACAAAGTGGAGTGGGGACTCAGGAAGCCAGAGGCCAGCTTACCCCAGAGGGCCGGGGTTCTTTAAGTCTTTGAGTGGTCTTCCCTTACCTTAGGGTAGGCTAATTTGAAAACAGTCAGGATGACTGATTGGTCCACAACTGTTGTGTAAATATGTCCTGATCCAGCCTTGAATTGTCCATTAACAGGGGCCATGCTTGCAGAAGAAAATGTCCACAAGGCCTTTTGTTCTAAGCTGCCAGCCTTTGTCTTGGGTCAGGAGAGTGAGGAAGAAGCCAGCTTGGAAAGGCCACCACTTTTATTGTCTAGTCACGGCCCTCTCTGTGTCACTCTGCCTGTCAGGGAGTCTACCTCCTCATCCCTCAGGATGAGATAGCAATCTCAATTTATTCTTCTAAATTTGGAAATCCAGTTGTTGACAACTATTCTCTCCTTGTACAGACTTGGCATCTTGACAGTGAATTGGCTATTACCATGAGTTTGTTTTTTGAGACAGGGTTTCTCTGTGTAACCCTGGCTGTCCTGGGACTCTCTATATGGTCCAGGCTGGCCTCGAACTCACAGAGATTCACTTGCCTCTGCCTCCCAGGTGCTGGGGTTAAAGGTGTGCGCCACCACTGCCTGATGAGTTTTGTTTCTTAATTCTTACTTCTGTTACCTAGTATATGTTCCTTATGTTGTTACTGCCAGGTCCAAAGGGAACTCCATTTCCTGAAATTCCCACCCAAACCAGCATTCCTCAGGAACTTGTGAAGCCAGTTCCTCTTTACCAAAGGAGAGACTTCCCTTTTCACTGGCAGAAGGGACAAAAAAGAGCATGCATGCTCCCCCCCCCCCAGTATCCCAAGTGTCTAGCTCCTCTGACCTCCCCCATTACTGTAAATGTCTTTAGCTCAGGACTCACCCCCCCCACCCAAGCCTCGTGTTGTCCTTATAATCCTATTTCAGCTTTGCTTCTTTGGTCCTCTCTTTGTCATCATTCCCTCTCCGCCTCTTCTCATGGCCAACCAAGTCCAGTCGGCTGGCCATGTTCAATCTACTACTTTCTCTCCCTGCTCTGGACTCTTCCAGATGCCTGTGGCTGTCCTCTCCCTCATATCTACTCCACATCTCTACAATAAAAACCTCTCCCTCTGCCTGGACAGTGGTGGTGCATGCCTTAAATCCCAGCACTCTACCTGCCTTTGCCTACAGTTCAAGGCTAGCCAGGTCTACAGTGTGAATTCCATTACAGCCAGGGCTATACAGGGAAACCCTGTTTCAAAAAACAGAACAAAACAAAACAAAAAAAGAGTAATGTTTACCTTGTCCAGGTAAACTTCACCTTCAACTTTCATTGGTAGTGGTCTCTTTCTTTGGGACTATGATTTATTTCTAACACCACAAGGACAATTCCATTAACGTCTTATCTGGTTTGTAGTTTCAGATCTCTTTCTGATAGAGACTGAGGTTTGGGAGGGAGTTTAGAGAAAGGAGTCAACGTAGTGGACAGGTAAACTATGGACGCTGAAAGTTCTAACTTCTGCTTTGAGTGTTTACTTTTTTTTCTTTTTCTTTTTATGGTTTTTCGAGACAGGGTTTCTCTGTGTAACAGCCCTGGCTGTCCTGGACTCGCTTTGTAGATCAGGCTGGCCTCGAACTCACAGAGATCCGCCTACTTCTGCCTCCCAAGTGCTGGGATTAAAGGCATGCGCCACCACCGCCCGGCTGAGTGTTTACTCTTATGCTTCAAGGAAGCCAAAGTACTTGAGGGTAAGGTGTTTTTGTTTTATCTTCAATGTGGCCTAATACTCACTATATGACCCAAACTGGCTTCGAACTCGCGATCCTGTTGCCTCAGCCTTCGAAGGGATGGGAAAATGACCTGCCACACCCAGCTAGAGAATCAGAGATGTAAGAAATGATTTGCCTTACTTGTTAATAGGAAGCTGCAAGGCTGGTTATGCCGGAGTCTAACTAACAATGTCAGCCAGACACACCAGTAGAGCTACAACCAAAAACCACATGACCGAACTCTCAGACTCTCGGTCTGGAAGTATTGTCGCCTGACAGCGCCCACCGCTCAGTGGGCTGATGGCCCGTGAGCCGCCCTTTCATTGGTTAGCCGTCACAAGGCCCATGCTCGCCCGAGGTCATCCAGCCAATCAGCGAGCTCGCCTACACCCACCCATCTTCATAGGCTTGCGTTTTTCGGGGCTTGCTCTGTGAAAGCCGGGAGTTGTAGTATTATATTCATGTTCTGCCTACTGAGTTGAGAGACTGGGAACTACAAGTCCCAGAGTGCTGAGCGCTCAGCGCGCTCTTCTTTTAGGTGTTAGCTGCAAACATCTTGGATCCCAGGAGAATCCGCATTAAGGAACAGGTGAGAGTTGTTGTTTGGGCTGGAGCCGAGGCTTGTTCCTTTCTCAGGTCTGCTGAGGCTGCCAGGCGCCGAAGGGCTAGTCCGTGTCGGAGTGACCCATCTTGGAGTCGGTGGGCCGGCCCGAGCAGTTTTCTCGTGCTTTCGTGAGTTTCTCAACTCTGCGCTGGTGTGTTCCTCAAGCCCTGCGTTCTTCGGGCCGCGAGTGTACCCTCCCACGCCCACCTGTTGCTTGGAGGCCGGCTGCGGTTAGTACCAGTGCCTGTACAGACCACATGCCCACAGCACCATCGGTTCCAGCCCCTTCCTTGGGCGTAGCTCACAACTTGAGGCTCCATTTCCTTCCCTTAAACGCGGACCCCTCGCTTCTGGTTTTGTCTCTGCGTCGGCTCAGCCCCCAGAACCTCAGTTTGGCGTCTCCATTAATAGTGTGACTACAGGACCTTCCATCCCCCTAATTCTCGGTACTGCATCCCCAGCCTTGTGAACGCAGCTTTGGAAGTAGAAAGCGTTCAGTTCTAGCCATTTCGGTTTAAGTGATGATTTGGGTCTCAGTCACCCCGACATAACTTTTTATTTTATTTCCTGTGTGTCCTTTCTGTAATTCTTGAATTCAGGCTACAGCAGGGTGGAGAATTGTGATGCAGGAGCTTGGCTTGGGGGGGGTTCCTGAGGTAACTGCTATCAAGCATCTGCCTTCGGTGCTTGATCCTGCAGGGAGTGCTTGGTGCCCCCCGCCCCCATGCCCACCCACGATGCCCCTGTCCCGCTGGCTGAGATCTGTCGGGGTCTTCCTGCTGCCAGCCTCCTGCTGGGCACCCCGGGAGAGGTGGCTTGGTTCCCTACAAGGACCCTCCCTGGTATATGGGTGTCCAGTCCTGGGGGCCTGGCACAGTGCCCGCTGGTGGTGCCAAGTGTGGACAGAGGAGCCTCGGTGAGTGTGGTTGGGGTGTGGGGCCTCGGGGAGGGAAGCACCAGAACAGACCTCTCATTTGTGTCGGTGTGCTTTTTCCCCTCAGAGTATTTTGCTCCTCTCTCAGAATGAATGGGAACCAGAAACTGGATGTTTACAACCAAGACAGGCAGGATTTTGTCCAGCACTTTTCCCAGATCGTCAAGGTCCTGACTGAGAATGAGCTAGGACACCCAGAGATCGGGGATGCCATTACCCGGCTCAAGGAGGTGAGGGATTTGGGAGGTTTGAATTTTGCATGACTTTTGGTAAGAGTGGAAATACCTGAGTCTCTGCTCGGCCGCCGTACTTCAGTCCACTTCCTTGACTTTTGACTCTACAGAAGGTGGACCTGAAATTATAATATCAGATCTTAGAAGATAACTAAGAAAGAGGCTATTACTCTGAGGCTTAGGAAAGTTACTGTATCATTAGAAAGCCTTATTCTAGGAAAGGAATGGTTGCTGTTATATTTTAGTTACCTGTTTCCCTCCTTTATTCTCTTGTATTTATTTATTTTTCTTCTTGTGTTTTTTTTTTTCAAGACAATGTTTCCTCTGTGTAGCTTTGGCTATCCTGGAATTCATTCTCTAGAGCAGACTGGCCTAGAACTAAAAAAAAAAAATCCACCTGCCTCTGCCTCCTGAGCACTGGGATTAAAGGTGTGTGTCACCACCTCGAGTTTCGTTAGCCTATATGGCCTCACCCTCACAACCCCCCTGCCTCAGCCTCCTGCATGCTGTATCTGTTGTGGTGCCATCATGTCTAGATCTGGAGTTCTTTCTGTAAGTGTTCTCTGTCTGTACTGTGTAGGTATTACAGAGATGTTTCTTTAATTAGTTAGGTCCTGCTGGATGGCAGAAGGCACAGTGAGAGGCCCCAGCAAGAGGACATTGGAGGGTCAGAAATAGCCCTGAGCCTCATGGTCCCCTACAGCGCCTCCTTTTGACCAACTTTGGAGAAGCTTTTTTTTTTTTTCTCTGTCTGTTTTCTGTAGCCAAGGCTGGCTGGAACTCATTATATGTCTGAGGCTGGCCTCAAACTCATGCAGCCTACCTGCCTCATAAGAATATCATAATGTCTCGGGGGCTGGAGAGATGGCTCAGTGGTTAAGAGCACTGACTGCTCTTCCAAAGGACCTGGGTTCAAATCCCAGCATCCACATGGCAGTTCACAGCTGTCTGTAATGGCCAGAGGTGGTGGCGCACGCTTTTAATCCCAGCACTCAGGAGGCAGAGGCAGGTGGATCTCCGTGAGTTCAAGGCCAGCCTGGTCTACAAGGTGAGTCCAGGACAGCCACGGCTACACAGAGAAACCCTGTCTCGAAAAAACTAAAAAAAAAAAAAAAAAAAAAAAGAATACCTGTATCATAGGAATTAGCCATCATTCCCCCACTAGGGGCCATGTCTGCAATACAGGCTTTTTTGCAGGTGGTCTAAGTTCTGGGCTTGGGTGGAGAATTGAGTATACATTATGGAACAGGTACTTGGGTGCCGTATACCTTAGGACTTTGGAGAAGAAATGAAGACGGGAGTAATCCAGGGATTCTTCAAGGGGGAGAAGGGAAGGAAGACTGTCTTCAAGTTCCTGCTGTGTGGAGCCTGATGTCCTCTTGTCCTCCCTGCCTCAGGTCCTAGAGTACAATGCCGTAGGAGGCAAGTACAATCGGGGTTTGACTGTGCTGCAGACATTCCGGGAGCTGGTGGAGCCCAGGAAACAGGATGCTGAGAGTCTTCAGCGGGCCCTGACTGTGGGCTGGTGTGTAGAACTGGTAAGAAGGGTAGAGAGGGGCAGAGGTTTCCCAGAGACGGGGGTTCTTGAAGAGGAGGATGGGTCTTAACCTTGTGTTTTTGTTTCTGTGTCTCTTGTGTGCTGCAGTCAAATTTAGGCAGTCTAAGTCACTTCAGGGACTGTTAGGTGGGCACCGAGAATTTTCAGAAATTTTAAAATTAAGTCTTTCCGTGTGGTGGTGTCCCACAGAGGCAGAGGCAGGTGGATCTCTGTGAGTTTGATGCCAGCCTGGTCTACAGAGTGAGTTCCAGAGAAACCTTGTCTCAACAACAAAAATCGTAATCTGCTCAACTTAACAAAAAGACATTTCATTAAAAAATAATATTAAAATAAATAAAAATTTATTTATTTATTTTTAATATTTTGAGACACGGTTCCTCTGTGTAACAGACCTGGCTGTCCTGGACTCTGTAGACCAAACTGGCCTTGAACTCACAGAGATCCTCCTGCCTCTGCCTCCCAAGTGCTGGGATTAGAGGCGTGTGCCACTATGCCCGTTGGGAATAAAAAGATTTTTTTTTTTGTTTTTTGTTTTTTCGAGACAGGGTTTCTCTGTGTAGCCCTGGCTTTCCTGGACTCACTTTGTAGACCAGGCTGGCCTCGAACTTGCAAAGATCCACCTGCCTCTGCCTCCCAAGTGCTGGGATTAAAGGCGTGCGCCACCACTGCCCGGCTGGGAATAAAAAGATTTTTAAAGGCTGGTGAGATGGCTTGGCTGGTAAGAGCATTTGCTGTACAAACAGAAGATCTGAATTTGGATCTCAGCACCACATGAAAATCCAGCTGTGGCTGTGATACATAATCCCACTGCAGAGGCAGGACACTGGCTGAGCCTTGCAGGCTCAGTGAGAGAGAGATCCTGTTTCAAAGGAAAATGGTGAAGTGACACACAAGGCACATCTTCCTTTGGCTTCTACTCCCGCGTGCTCATGCCCACACTGAATGCACACAAAAGTCACATGTGACGGCGCACGCTGCAGTGCCTGCACGGAGAAGCAGAGACAGGCAGGCTCCCAGAGCTGACTGGCAAGCTAGTCTAGGCAGGCAGTCAGCTCCAGCCTCAGTGAGAGAAGGTTTGTCTCAAAAACAAAGGAAGTGGGCAATGTGGAAGACACCTGATAATTACCTCTTGCCTCCATGTATGTGTATAGTACAGAGACCATATAAACATGCAACACAGCACATACACCCAAAACCGATTTCCAGGAGGTGGAGCCGTGGCTCTGTTGGTAAACTGCCTCCTGGGAAAGTACCAAAACTTGAGTTCGGTTCCTCACTCTCCACACAGAGCTGTGTGCATCTGTAATACCCTTGTTGGAATGGATAGAGATACGCCGCTATCCGGCACAGTTTCAGTGATACACCATATCTCAAAGAATAAGGTGGAAGGGCTGGAGAGGTGGGTCAGTGATTAAGAGCACTGTCTGCTCTTATCGAGGACCTGGGTTCAATTTTTTGTACCCATATGGTGCCTTACAGCCACCTGTGACTCTAGACCTAGGGGATCTGATTCCCTCTTCTGGCCTTCATGGGCACCAGGCATGCACATGATTCGAAGACATATGCGGAGACAATACACCAATATGTGTAAAGTAGATAGTACTTGCTTTAGTAGTACATACACTGAAATTGGAACAATACAGAGAAGATTAACATAGCCCCTATGAAAGGATCACACAAATTCATGAAGCATTCCATATTTTCCCCTGACATTTTTATCAGATGTGTGAGAAAATACATAAAGATTGGTACCAAAACCAAAAATATGTATATATAAAAATTTTGCCGGGCGTGGTGGCACATGCCTTTAATCCCAGCACTTGGGAGGCAGAGGCAGGAGGATCTTTGTGAGTTCGAGGCCAGCTTGGTCTACAAAGTGAGTCCAGGACAGCCAGGGCTACACAGAGAAACCCTGACTCGGAAAACAAAACAAAAGAAGCTGGTTTTCTGGAGCGGACTGAAAGCTGCTTCTCTAAGTTAGAGCACATGCTCCCACATGCTCTAATTTGCTTCTGCCTCCACATTTTTTTAGTTTTTTGAGATAGTTTCTCTGTGTAACAGCCCTGGTTGTCTTGGACTCTCTTTATAGCTGAGGCTGGCCTTGAACTTACAGAGATCTTCCTACCTCTGTTTCCTGAGTGCTGGAATTAAAGGCTTGTGCCACCCCACCTGGCACCCCCATCTTTTTTAGCTTTTCTGGCTCTTGAATGTCTGCCTTTTTTTTTTTTCTGGGTGGGTGGGGGTTCAAAACTGATGATGAAGTCAGGGCCTTATTTATGCTAAGCACACTCTTACCCTGAACTACCCTAGCCCTTTGGTGTTTGTTTGTTTTTGGTGGGGGTTTTTTTTGTTTGTTTGTTTTATTTTGTTATGGTTTTTCAAGACAGTGTTTCTCTGTGTAGCCCTGACTATCCTGGAACTCACTCTGTAGCCAAGGCTGGCCTGGAACTCACAGAGATCCATCTGCCTCTACCTCCCAAGTGCTGGGATTAAAGGCGTGCGCCCTCACTGCCTGGCCAAAAGACTCATTTATCTTATTATTTTTTTTCGAGACAGGGTTTCTCTGTGTTACAGAACCCTGACTTTCCTGTACTCAGTTTGTAGACCAGACTGGCCTTGAACTCACAGAGATCCGCCTGCCTCTGCCTCCCAAGTGCTGGAACTACAGGTCTGTGCCATCACTCCTGGCCTAGATTAATTTGTTTTATGTATTTTATATATATGGGTACTTTGTGTGTGTGTACATCTGTACACAACAGACAGTTGTGAGCTGCCATGTGGGTGTTTAGGATTGAATTTGGGAACTTTGGAAGAACATTTAGTGCTGAGCTGGGCAATTTCTCCAGCTCTAGATTTTTTTTTTTTAATTTTTTTAAAGATTTATTTATTTATATATATGAGTGCTCTGTCTGCATGCACACCTGCAGCCAGAAGAGGGCATCAGATCACACTGTGGATGGTTGTGAGCCACCATGTGGTTGCTGGGAATTTAACTCAGGACCTCTGGAAGAGCAGCCACTGCTCTTAACCACAGAGCCATCTCTCCTGCCTAGATTGGTTTTTTTAAGATAGGGTTTCTTGTATGTCCCTGCCTGTCCAGGAACTAGCTCTGTAGACCATGATGGCCTCAAACTCAGAGATCTGTCTGCCTCTGCCTCCTGAGTACTGTGATTAAAGGTGTGCGCCACCACTGGCCATTGTTTTTTCTTTTTTTTTGGAGACAGGGTCTCACTGTGTAACTCATGCTGACCTCATACTCCGGAGCATCCTGCTTTAGTCTGCCAAGTGCTGGGATTATAGGTGTGTGCATTATGCCTGGCTCATAGTGACTTTTATTAAATTATTGGTCTGTTAGTAGACCAGTTTGTGAGGTTTGCATGATTCTGTGATAGATAGACTTGTATTGAAAATAATAGGGCGGGTTGGTAAGAGTTCCTGGAGACCTGAGGTTGATCGCTGGACCCCATGGAAGCAGAAAGTAAACCAACTCCGCAGAGTTATCCTCTGACCTCACTGAATGCTGTGGCATGTGTGTACCCTGTGAAGGGCTGGGGAGGTGGCTCAGTGGGGAAAGGCACTCACTGAATGAACCCCGTGAACTGAGTCCATCCCAGAACACATGGAAAGAGAAAAGCAACTCCTTGATGTTGTCCTCTGACCTCTACACTGTGCTGTGGCATGCCCATGCCCACACACACAATAATAGAAAAAAATTTGTAAAACAAAACAAAACACATGTAATTGTGTGTGTGTCTGTCTGTGTGTGTGTCTCTCTCTGTGTGTGTGTGTGTGTGTGTGTGTGTGTATGTGTGACGTCCTGGGTTCATCCTCAGCACTTTAACACAACAAAACCAAACCAAATAATTCAATTAAGAATATTGCCATGTCTTGAAAAGCTGCTTAACAAATATGTAGCCTGAATGTAAGAAGTGAGTGTGGTCGTACACTCCTGTGAGTTCAGTACTCAGCATGTTGGCTGAGGATCTTGAGATTGAGGCCAGCCTGCCCGACATAGTGAGGCTCTGTCTCAAGAAACAAAACCAAAAAGCATCACAGGTGTTGAGTTCCACTCTTCTATCTCCTCAATGGAGAGCTCCTGAGGTCAGGGCTAGGCTCGGGATATGTAGAGGGGCAGTCCACCCTGAATGTCAAGTAAGGCCTTTGGTGAGACTGAAGAGCTTTTACAGGCAGGGATATTGTCAAAGTAGGAGTACTGCTCAGCTGCATGCCCTGGGTTCAGTGCCCAGCAGTGCATGCATGCATAGGAGCAGGCATGGCGGCAGATAGCTGTGGCCTTAGTGCCTGGGAAGCAGAGGGAAGGGAGGAAGTCCTTTGTGGCCACATAAGGAGCTTGACCCTAATGAGAAAGCCATTGCTTAGCCTGTAGCAGCACATCAGCAGGGTGGTGCTGTTGGTGTGTTTCTGGAAGTGGGACTCTGGGGCCATCATCCCCAGCCTCTCCGCTCACGAGAGGGTAGAAGTGAAGGCAGTGGGGATTTCCAGAGTCACGTGCCCTGCCATGGCTAGAGGTACTTCCCAGTGAATTCTTTTAAGCTTTTTTAAGTTAACAGTTGACTTATTAATTAATTACATTTTTTATTTGTTTTTTGAGACAGGGTCTCTGTAGCCTGACTGTGCTGGAACACAATCTGTAGACTAGACTGGCCTCAAACTCAGAGATCCACCTACCTCTGCCTCCTGAGTGCTGGGATTAAAGGTGTGAGCCACCACTGCCTGGCTAAAAATTTACTTTTTATGATTAAAAAATGTTATGTGTATGAGTGCTTTGCCTGTGAATATGTGTACCAGGTGTGTGCAGTTCCCACAGAGGCCAGTAGAGGGTGTTGGATCTCCACGAACTGGAGTCACAGAGGCTGTGAGCCGGTCACATGTGCTGTGTCTCTGCAAGAACAGCCAGTGCTCTTAACCACTGAGCTGTCTCTCCAGCCAACTTTTTTTTTTTTTTAAACCACTGTCTCAGATTTCTACTGCAGTGATAAACACTGACCAAAAACAAGTTAGGGAGGAGAGGCTTCATCTCATTTTACTTTTCCAGATAATGGTCCATCACTGAGAAAAGTCAGGGTGGGAGTGGAAGCAGAGGCCATGAAGGAATGCTGTTTCCTGGCTTGTTCTTTGTAGCCTGCTCAACCTGCTCTCTTATCCACCCCAGAACCGCCTGCCAAGTGCTGGTGCCACCCATGGTGAAAATGCCTCCCGTTCTTGCCCATAGGCCAGTCTGGTAGGGGCATTTTCTCAGTTGAGGTTCCCTTTAGCCGAATGAATATGGCTTGTTGTAAGTTGACCTCAGACTAGCCAATACAGTCACTCACTGGAACAAAAATTCACCGATGCTTTGGGCAAGAGTTCAGTGCATGAGGGTGTTTCATAATCTCCCTCCCAGCAGTGCTCAAGCTGAGGAGAGATGGCAGAGATGCACTTTAGGCCATTAGCCTGAAACTAAGGGTGCACTAGTGGCATTTTACAATGTGGAATCTGAGAAGAGGTCCCATAACTTGTCAGGGTCCCCACACCGAGCTTCCCACCCAGTGCATAGCGCTGGCCAGAGCAGCCACCATCACTCCCTGAGAGTCTTACTGCACTCCTCCTAGCTCCAGGCATTCTTCCTCGTGTCAGATGACATCATGGATTCTTCCCTTACTCGCCGGGGGCAGATCTGCTGGTATCAGAAGGTAAGGTACACAGGAAGTAGCATGGGAGTGGTGGACAGGCCACAGGGAGGTGGTTGGGGTGTCTGCTGTGATGGTTTGAATCTGGCCAGCGGTAACTGTTGCTTCTCTTTGTTCCTAACAGCCAGGCATAGGCTTGGACGCCATCAACGATGCTCTGCTTCTGGAAGCCTGCATCTACCGCCTGCTGAAGTTCTTCTGCAGGGAGCAGCCGTACTACCTGAACCTGCTGGAGCTCTTTCTGCAGGTGCACTGGGCTCAGGGCCCGGCAGCCTAGCTTCTGCCGCACACAACTGCTCTGCTAGGGTGGCCTGGGAAGGGTGTAATAGCAAGGAGAGATGGTGAAGAAGGCTGTTGAGTGATTGTGAGCCTGGAGTTTTTCTCTCTCTCCTGCTCCCTGACTGTCTAGTTGCCAGCTGCTTGGGATACGAGGCCCATAATGCCAGTGTTTCCCATTTGTGGAGAAAGCCTGGCTTAGAGATGATCCATTCCCTTCCTGTTTAGAGCTCCTATCGGACTGAGATCGGGCAGACTCTCGACCTCATCACAGCACCCCAGGGCCACGTGGATCTTGGTAGATACACAGAAAAGAGGTGAGGGCCCAGTGGCCACTTAGTCTAGATGGTGAGACACATAACCTTAGCCTTATGAATGTCTCTTCTCCCCCAACTCAGGTACAAATCCATCGTGAAGTACAAGACCGCTTTCTATTCTTTCTACCTGCCTGTCGCGGCTGCCATGTACATGGTGAGTCGGTGTTTGCTTCACTTTTTTCTCTCGTGGACTCTGAGACAGGAAGGCACAGAATAGACAGCTTGGACAGTCTTACACATTCATTGTATGACTATGACCTCAAGCAAGCCACTCAGCCTCCCTGATACTGGAAAGTGAGCAGAGGTGAGGCCTTTGGGGGCTGCATCTGAGTGGAAGGAGCAGAAGAAAGTTCAAGCTGAGGTGAGAGACTAGGTTTGGAAGTAGTTAGTGGGTTCATGGTCCATCCTGACCTTGCCCTTCAAGGTTTCTTCCCATCTCATGAGAAGTTGGAGTTGGCCAAACACTTTGGAAGTGGGACTAATGGCTGCAGCTCACAGGGAGACGGTTGTGAGGCTCAGGATGGGTTCGTTTGCTAGGGATAATGGGGGTGGGGGGTAGAGGTTGGGCTGCAGTCAGCAAAGCCCATAGGAAGCATCAGGTAAGCAAGGTGCCTGTGGGTCTCGCTGCCTCACCTGTTTCCCTGCAGGCAGGCATTGATGGGGAGAAGGAACACGACCGAGCTTTGAAGATCCTGCTGGAGATGGGCGAGTTCTTTCAGATCCAGGTAGGACGGTCAGCCAGCAGCAGAGTGCACGCACACTTCCTCTTCCCCCTGCCTGGAGGGGGTGGTCCTCTTCATCCCTCCTTCCTGCTTGCTATCTAGGACGACTACCTTGATCTCTTTGGAGATCCCAGTGTGACTGGGAAGATCGGCACTGACATCCAGGACAATAAATGCAGCTGGCTGGTGGTTCAGTGCCTGCAGAGAGCCACTCCTCAACAGCGCCAGATCCTAGAGGTGCCCAAGGGTGTTGGGGGTGGAGGAGTGGTTATGAGAGCAGGGTGACTTTGATGTCCAGGAGATACTTGGCAACTCAGTGCAGTTTGGTGTATGTGCCGAGGGAGCCATCAGGCAGAGCTAGGGAAGATACTGGACAATGCCCGACATCACGGAATGCCCAGCAATCCGGCACTGTCAAGGCTGAACAGCTGTAGAGGAAGTAGAATCCTGAGCCAATACCTGAAAGGGGGGGCAGTGTTTGATATCTTGGATCTCCAGAGACAGAATGACAAGTGGTAATCAGGAGACTGATACAGGGCTACATAATGACGTTCTGTCTAAAACAAAAATTGGCTTTGCCAGTGTTCTCGAGTGAGTTGTGAGGTCCTTTGGACACAGCTAAGTAAAGCTGTTTTCCTGCTTCCAGGAGAATTACGGGCAGAAGGACCCAGATAAGGTGTCGCAGGTGAAAGCAGTGTACGAGGCCCTGGATCTGCAGGCTGTGTTCTTCAAGTACGAGGAAGACAGTTATAACCGCCTCCAGAGTCTCATCGAGCAGTACTCTGCACCGCTGCCCCCAGCCATCTTCTTGGAATTAGCCAAAAAGATCTACAAGCGGAAAAAGTGACCTCGACTGCAGAGATTGGGAGGGAGGGATCTCAATAAATTATTGTTCAGCATCCTGTGGTTCTGTGCTTGCGCCAATCAGGAGTTCAGCTTTGTCCAGAATGGAGAAGTGGGAGGTGGCAGCTTGGAAGCCAGGTTGGCGTCCACCTTCCCTGAGACCCAGAGCTGCAGTGTTCTACACGGGTGACATAGACACAGCGTCAAGTGCTGCGTGGGGGCTGGGGGCGGGCCTAAGCTATGCCACGCCCACGCGTGAAGGGGTGCGGCTGCGCAGCCACAGTGGGTTCTGCCGGCGCCCCTCCCCTCTGCTCTGTTCCCCGCTGGGCGGGGACGCAGACAAGCCCAAGGCCGGAGCCATTCCAGGAGGTCTGCGGTGAGAAGGGCTCGAGAAGGGCTCGGTCTATGGGTGTGGATGGGTGGATGGATGGGGGCCCGGGAGGGGAGCTGTAAAAAAGAATAAAGAGGGGTGGGTGATGGCTGGAAGATGGAGATTAGCACAGAGCGAATGGACAAACCTTGCTGTTGGGAGCCGCTGAGGACCTGTAGGCTGGAGCTGGACGGGGACTGGGTCAGATGCTGACAAGCTGAGTGCTTCCTCCTCCACCTCCAGCGCAGACCCCTCTTCCGCGTTAACAAACCAAATCCTCCGTCCTGTTCCCCACTATCCACCTCACTAGAGCATCCGGGCGGAGTCTCCTTCCTCCCAGGAGGGTCAGGTTGGAGGGCAGAGCTTGATTAGAAAGGATGGGGTCTATCCTGGGCCCTACTGTTTTTCAAGCTTCGCATCCCCAGGAAGATCAGAGCGCAGCCGCAATCTCTGATGACCCTCCTTTCTCCGTTCCCTGGAGGTTGTGTTCGACTCCACCTGCAGATACTGCAGTGGAAACTAATGGCCTGTTCATGGTGATTTGAATCTCATTTAAATATCTCCCAAAGCAGCCACGTCCTTCCCAGGCCTGTTCTAGTACTCAGTCACCTCCGGTGCCCTTTTCCGAGTTCTCAGTAGCTAGGTTTCAATCACCCCTGTCTTCTAGGTCTGCATCTGTATTGCCAGGTAGGTGGATGTGAGAGGCTGGATCCTCTTGGTTCCCTGGAAACCATCCGTCGTCCTCGGCACTATGCTGTCCCCTCAGCGGGCCTTACTCTGCAACCTCAATCACATCCACCTTCAGCATGTCTCTCTAGGCCTGCACTTGTCCCGCCGTCCTGAACTACGAGAGGGGCCTCTGAGTACACCCCCGCCCCCAGGAGACACAGGGGGCAAGGAAAGCAGGGGGCCTTGCAGCGGGACCCTGGTAGACTCCAACTCCAACAGTCCAGCTGTGCCATGCCGCTGCTGCCAGGAGCACGGGCCCAGCATAGAAAACCAGCAGGACCTTTCCCAGGAGGAAGAGGCTGCTTCGCCTTCAGATCCGGGATGCTCCTCCTCTCTCAGCTCCTGCTCAGATCTTAGCCCCGATGAGTCCCCAGTGTCAGTGTACTCTCGCGACCTGCCTGGTACTGATGCCCACCCTCAGCCCAGCACCTTCCCCTTGGAGCTGGGCTCTCCTGCGGCTCCCGCGGGCCCTAGCGGTTGCTCTCCAGATAGCTTCTGCTGCTCTCCTGATTCTTGCTCTGGAATATCTTCCCCACCTGGCCCTGGCCTTGACTCCAACTGCAACGCCCTGACCACCTCCCAGGACCTACCTTCCCCAGGCTTGGAGGAAGAAGAAGACAGTGGGGAACAGGATCTTGCCACCTCTGAGCTCTCAGAGACCGAAGATGGGAGAATCGACACAGGGAAAGCAGAGCCCAGTTGGAAAATTAACCCCATTTGGAAAATCGACACAGAGAAAACTGAAGCTGGGTGGAAAACCATCGAGAACAGTGACTCTGGTTGGAAAATCGATGAAAATACAAACTCGAGCTCGAAGACGGAATCTGGGAAATTGGTTTCTTATTTAAACACCAATTCTGGTTCGAAAATAGATGCAGGGAAAACTGATGGGGGATGGAGAGGTGACGTCAGCCAGGAGCCGGTGCCCCATCGGACAATCACGTCCTTCCATGAGCTGGCCCAGAAGCGCAAGAGGGGTCCCGGGCTGCCCCTTGTGCCGCAGGCCAAGAAAGATCGCAGCGACTGGCTCATAGTCTTCTCGCCTGACACGGAGCTACCGCCGACTGGGTCCCTGGGCGGTTCTCTGGCACCTCCCCGAGAAGTCACTACCTTCAAGGAACTCCGGTGGCGAAGCCGAGCCCAGCCTCCGCCAGTCCCGCCCCGGGACCCTCCGGCCGGGTGGGCTTTGGTCCCGCCTCGACCGCCTCCCCCTCCCGTCCCTCCGCGGAGGAAGAAGAATCGACTCGGGCTGCAGCCCATCGCAGAGCGGCTGCCGGAGGAGGGCAGGGCAGGGAGCCCCGCGGCCGGTGAGGAGGCCCCCGCCGCGCGGGAGCCGGAGGAGCCGCGCGCACACGTGGGTAAGAAGCGCGGACCCGCAGGAGGGCGGGTCCCGTGCCCGCCCCTCGTCCCCTCCTCCTGCGGAGTCCTCCCCGCCCTACCGCCAGGGCGCGCTCTGGGAGAGGGGATCTGGGTGGGTCTCGGAGCGAAGGGACTAACTCTTTGCTCCTCTTTCTCCCGCCCCTCCTTGCCTGGCCCCGCTGCCCTCCCGCTCTGCACCCGGCCCCGCCAATCCCTCCTGCAGCCGGTCCCCCGCCACTCCCCCGGCCCCCGGGTTTCCGGTTTTCGGCCGACGGGCGCCCCCTGTTGGAGGGTGGGGGCACGGGCGCACGCGGGTCCCTGCTCTTGACGCCTCTAACCGGGGGGCCCAATTCCCGGCTGCGGCTGCTGGGGGCAGCGGGTCCCCCAGAGGAGCAGCTGCTGCCCGTGCGCCTGTCCCCAGTGGGAGCCTATTCTCCTCCCACGCGGGGGGCCTTGCCTTGCCTGGCCAGCCCCGAGCTGGCCCTGCTGCTGTCCCCGCTCTTCCCCAGAAGTAGCACCTTCCCCGCCGCGGCGCCCCCGCCCCGCCAGGTTCCCGCCCCCCCGCTGCCAACACCAGCGCGTCGGCCGACCGCCCCTCGCTGGACCAGAAGGCCACCGCCTCCGCCCAGGCAACGTAAGACGGACCCGGGCCAGCCTTGCGGGCCGCGCCTCGGCCCGCCGTCCCACCTGCCCCGGGCCAGCCTGCGTTTTAGCCCTTTCCTAGGCTGCCTGGCTGGGTCTCGCCCTTGGAGTTGGGCAGACTCCTAGCGGGCTCCTTAGTAACCCCGGGAGGCTGGCCTTGCTCCACGTTCGGCGGGTGAGGAGCGTGACTGCTCCACCCGGCTTTCTCTCCAGCTTAAGGGGTCCATTGTTAGGGACCTGGGGTCACACTCTCTGGAATTGCACCGCTAAGGCGGTTCTCGGCCGCTCTGGTTCGGACCCACTGTCTGGTGCCAGGAGGCTCTAGCCACACCTCCTCCACTAGTCACGCCCCGAGTCAGGTGAAGCTGGAGCCTTGCTCTGACGAGGTGCGAAGTGACTATGTGGGTTCCCCGAGACTCTCCACCCTTTCCCGTCTGTCTGTGTTTCCATTGGTCGAGGCTCCCACGTGCTCGGAGTGGGTGCAGCCCTCGGTTTCCTCGCCCAGTCGTCTCCCTCCTTAAAGGCCCAGCTGGTCGGTGTGGCTCCCTGACTTCCCGGAGAGGAAGGGCAATGGGAACCGAGGTGGGGGCGGCGAGGGCTGGGGTTTGCCTAAGACTACCCTCCGCTGTGTGCCCCAAGTGGCTGGGTTCTTTCTACCCGACTCCCAAACTATGATACCACGGGAGCCGGGGTCCTCCATGTAACCCTGGGTAAAGTAAGCGACATCGCGTCCTTCTTCGTTTACATAGTGAGCAGTTCCTGGTCGTTTGCCGGTGTTTCCGGAGCCCAGCGGCTGTGGATGGCAGAGGCCCAGAGTGGGACTGGCCAGCTGCAGGAGCAGAAGAAAGGTAGTTTGCCCTTCCCGCCTTCTGAATGATCAACTTGTCCTTGATCTTCAAGCTGTCCACCCCCACCCCCATCAAGACCAGAGGCTTTTATGTATCTTCCTTCCATCTCCACCCAGGCCTCCTGGTAGCTGTCAGCGCCTCAGTGGACAAAATCATCTCGCATTTTGGGGCTGCTCGGAACTTGGTTCAGAAGGTGAGTTGGTTTGAGGGAGGATGTTGGAAGATTTAATGTACTGAGGGGAAGTGGAAAGACACAGGAACACTTGGCTAGCAGTGACTAGCCAGGCTTCTGGACCTGCTTGCTTTGCGCTGTCCCCAGGCCCAGTTGGGGGATAGTCGGCTGAGCCCAGATGTGGGGCATCTGATACTGACCACCCTCTGCCCGGCCCTCCATGCTCTGGTGGCCGACGGGCTGAAGCCATTCCGGAAGGACCTCATCACGGGGCAGCGTAGGAGCAGCCCCTGGAGCGTGGTGGAGGCATCTGTGAAACCAGGTGAGCTGCGAGGGAGTGGGATCCGACAGGAGCAGGGTCTGGACCAGGCTTACCCTAGCCCCTGTCCTTAGGTTCCTGCACACATTCGATGGGATCCCTGTACAGCCAGGTCAGCCGACTGGCCCAGCTGAGTAGCAGCCGCAGCCGCTTCCACGCTTTCATCTTGGGCCTCCTCAAGTGAGTGGGCTCTTTCCCACTGCTCTTTGGGCTTTGGGACTACCAACATCATGGCCGAGACACAGCCGTGGAAGCTATGTTTCCAGAGACCACCTGCCCTCTAGTGTCATTCCTCACACATCCCACCTCTTTCCTGAATTTACCTCCTCTCCTTTTTCCTCCAGCACCAAACAGTTGGAGCTGTGGTTTTCCAGCCTCCAGGAGGATGCAGGTTAGAAGCTCGGATGGTAGGGTATGGTGACTGCGGGCTAGGAGGGGACAGACTCTCTCCTGCTGGTCCTTGCTGATGTCAGAATTCAGACTTAAAGCTCTTCCAGGGGAAGAGTATGAGAGGAAAGTCAGAGCCCAGGTTATCCAGCCCTTCATTTTTTTTCCACTTAAGGTCTGTGTGGCTCCCTTGCCCTGGGGATATCTGTTGTCCCTGCACCTGGAATAGGCCCCATGCCCTTCTTGCTTCCTCAACAGCTTTCATTTCTTATGTGGGTCCCTTCCTCAGTGAGGTTCCATCTCTACCCTGAAAGGCAGGACTTCACACTTGTGTGTACCCGGGCCCTTGGTAGTTTTCACTTTCTAGCCTATGCAATGGCTCTCAGATAACTACACTAACTGGAGACGTCCCTTTGTGGAGACAATGGTTTTCACTTGGGCAGAGGGTTATCTGTCAGTCTTGTAGCTCAAGTATTTCTTCCTTTTCCTGCCCCTGTGCCCCTCACAGAGGTATGGGAGGTATCTGTTAACTCTGGAATGGGTGCAGGAGGTCCTATGGGAGTGACGCTGGCTGCTCTCTTCCAGGCCTACTATCCCTCTTGTATCTGCCCACCGGATTCTTCTCCCTGGCATGTGGTAGCTGTCCATCCCTGTCCACAGAGCTGCTGCTTCTGCTGCAGCCATTGTCAGTGCTCACTTTCCACCTGGACTTGCTTTTCGAGCACCACCACCACATGCCCCTGGGCCTGCAGCAGGCTCCTGCCCCTTCAGGGCCCCCTCCTGCCCTCCAGCAGACTATGCAGGCTGTGCTGCACTGGGGGGGCCGCTTGGCTCAGAGTCTCCGAGGGACTTCAGAGGAGGCCACTACAGACTCTTCAGCTCCCTCGATTGGCCCTCCACCAGGCAGCTGGTGGGATCAGCTGACCCAGGCTTCTCGAGTCTACGCCTCTGGTGGCACTGAGGGCTTCTCTCTTCTCCGGTGGGGACCCAGGCGACATGGAACTACAGCTGAGGGGCCCCAGGAGGCACCTCCACCCACCAAACAAACCACACCAGGCAGAAGCATGTGGTTGGGGCGGCTATTTGGTGTGCCTGGGGTCCCCTCAGAAACTGAGAGTGGAGCTTTCAAGTCCAGGTATGGATACATATGCACATTGTCCTTCTGACCTTCCATCCTTCCTTGATCACAGTGACTAGTCATTTTATGATCCTTTAGATAATATGTAGGCAGTTGGTTTTGATAGCTCCAGGTTCTACTGGTTACATTCATAAATGGTTACTTTTTAGTGGCTACATAAAGTTCCTGATTTCAAGCTGGGTGGTGGTGGTAGCCACCTTCCGCCCCTCTCTGCCACCACAATGGCTGCTTCTCAAGCATACCAGGAATGGGCCCCTCTCCAGCCTTCACATTCTGGTCCTCCTTTATATAATTTTCTTTTTATTATCTTTTTAAATGTATATTGGTGTTTTGACTGCATGTATGTGTGAGGGTGTTGGATCCTCTGGAACAGGGTTTACAGACAGTTGTGAGCTGCCATGTGGGTGCTGGGAATTGAACCTGGCTCCTATGGAAGAGTAGCCAGTGCTCTTAACCGCTAAGCCATCTCTCCAGCCCCAAGTCCTTCTTTCTAGAAAGCTACTTCCCCAACTACCCATTCAACTCACTCCTTCAGGTCATGTTCTGACCTCATCTTAAGAATGAGGTCTTGCTGTGCATGGTGGCACACGCCTTTAATCCCAGCACTCGGGAGGCAGAGGCAGGTGGATCTCTGTGAGTTGAGGCCAGCCTAGTCTACAAATTGAGTCCAGGGCAGCCACTGATACACGGAGAAACCCTGTCTCAAAAAAAAAAAAAAAAAAAAAAAAAAAAAAAAAAAAAAAAAAAAAGAATGAGACCTTGGGCTCAAGCAATGGCTCAGAGGTTAAGAGCACCACCTGCTCTTCCAGAGGTCCTGAGTTCAATTCCCAGCAACCACATGGTGGCTCACAACCATGTACTGTAATCTGATGCCCTCTTCTGGCAATGCAGGTGTACACGCAGATGAAGTACTTTTATATAAAATAAGTAAATAAAAACCTTAAAAAAAATGAGGCCTTATCTAACTGGGTGGCAGTGGTGCACGCCTTTAATCCCAGCACTTGGGTGGCAGATACGGGTAGATCTCTGAGTTTGAACCCAGGCTGGTCTACACGGTGAGTTCTACACAGAGAAACCCTACCTTGAAAAACCAAACCAAACCAAACAAACAAACAAAAAAAAGTTCCTGATTTCACAGCTTGGCTCTTCTGACCCTTTAGGAAAAAAAAAAAAAAAAATCCCCAGCCCATTCCAGAGTTAACCCAGCAGGGTCTTTAGTAAGGTCCGCTGACTTTAAGTGTGACTCTAACCCTGTGTGACCCCGTGACTCCGTAGATCTAAGGCAGCCATTCTGCCCTCAGCTCTGACCAGTTCCTGAGTGTGCCAGCTGGGGAACTCTTGGCTTCTTTTTCTGGAGTGGTATGGCTCTGGTGACCTACCTCCTTTCTTCTAGGAGACCATCCAGCTGGTTGCCCCCAACAGTGAGTGTGTTGGCTCTGGTGAAGCGGGGAACACCCCCTGAGGCCCCTCCTGAGGAGCTTGTAGACTCACCAGCCAGTGCAGTGCAGGCTGAGAGGTAAGGGATGGAGAATCCATGTGTTGTCTCCACAGTATGGGCAGGGGACAGTGTAAAAGGCTGTGTGTATTGCTTTGTCCCTGCTCATTACTGCTGGGGCACTAATTTCTTTGACCATTACCTTCTTTGATGCTGGGCATGGTGGGCTGCACTTGGGAGCCTGACACAGCAAGATCTTGAGTTCCAGGCCAGTAGTGGATGCTGCACAAATGTGGTGCACAGAACATGTATGTGGGTGGGCAAAATACCCGCACACATAAAAAGTGAACAAATGAAATTTTTTTTCAGACAGGGTTTCATTATGTAGACGAGACTGGCCTTGAACTTATAGAGACCAGGCTGGCCTTGAACTCAGAGATCCACCTGCCTCTGCCTCCCGAGTGCTGGCATTAAAGGCGTGTACTACCACGCCCAGTATTGTTTTTTGCTTTTGAGACAGGTTTTTACTGTGTAACAGCCCTGGCTGTCCTAGAACTCGATTTATAGACCAGGCTGGACTCACAGAGATCCTCCTGCCTCTGCCTCCCGAGTGCTGGGATTAAAGGTGTGCACCACACCCAGCTTTTTTCTTCTAAACACAATTTGTTTGTTTGTTTTTTTTTTTTTTTTGGTTTTTCGAGACAGGGTTTCTCTGAATATCTCTGGCTGTCCTGGACTTGCTTTGTAGACCAGGCTGGCCTCGAACTCACAAAGATCCGCCTGCCTCTGCCTCCCAAGTGCTGGGATTAAAGGCGTGCGCCACCACCGCCCGGCTTCTAAACACAATTTGTTTATATAGCCTAAACTGGCCTTGAACTCAGTATGTCTCAGCCTCTCGTGTTGTTATTGGTATGCACCACGATGCCCAGCTCAGGCTTCTACTTTGAGGCCATTTCTTTTGGCTGTCTTCAGTCCATTTGAACTAAATTCCCCACACACCCTGAGACAGGGTTTCTCTGTGTATCTCTAGCTGTCCTGGACTCACTGTATAGACCAGGCTGGCCTCAAACTCCTCTGCCTCTGCCTCCTGAGTGCTGGGACTAAAGGTGTGTGCCTGGCCAAATTAAGCTCTTTTTAAATTATTATTTGTATTTATTTAGGAGGCAGGGTCTTAGTATGTAGTGTTGGTTGCTGGAATGCAGAGACCTGAGTGCTGGCATTAATGGCATGTGCCACAATGCCTCGCCTGAATTAAGCTTTCTGAATTAAGATTTCTCATCTATGTTCAGGGTAGTCCAGGTACTTCTTTATGTCAGGCGTTATGCCAGGGAGGGAGCCAAATGACCCTGTCTCCAGGCTTGGGGCTCAGGTGTTTCAGTAATGGTTCTGGCATGTGTCTGGTAGGAAAAATGAAAGTATGGTAAATGAAGAACTGTGAGACATGGGTGGCAGTGGAAGCTCTCCAAGGTGCTAGGGCCTGGCAATGACAGATTTGGTTATGCTTCAGAAAGATCTGTGACTGCTGTTTAGAGAGGGGAGAAATGATTACATGCAGCATCCCAGAGAAGCCAGAGGGAAAGTAGGGTGATGGCCACGGTGCATGGAGGAGATAAAGCCCAAGGTGGACTTGGTGATGGATTGCCAAGAACAGCTGAGTAGAGGCATGTTCTTTCCACTGAGGAGGGCCATCTTTTTTGCATGTGTAACTTGAAACACCAGAGGGAACAGAGCATTTCAAGAGTGGGTTTAGAGTTCAGGGAGGCCAGGGCGTCTGAGTGACATGTCAGTGGGTGACCCAAAGTCTCTTCTGGAGTACAGTGAATGTTGGCTGTACCAACAGGGGCAATCTGCCATTGTTTGGTACAGCCTGGGGACAGCTGGGCACCTTGTCCCTTCCCCCTTCTCTTTGACTTCCTCTAGGGCGGTCCGGGCTCTCTGTGACCACACTGCTGCAGGACCTGACCAACTGAGCTTCCAGCGTGGGGAAGTGCTTCGTGTCATTGCTACAGTGGATGAGGACTGGCTTCGCTGTGGGCGTGATGGTGTGGAGGGGCTGGTGCCAGTAGGCTACACCTCCCTCGTTCTCTAGCTCTGGGCCTGTTTCCCTTTCCTGGGCATGGAATGGCTCATGAATACTGTTCATGTGAACTGACCATCCCAGAAACATTTTTCCTTCTACAACCCCCATCTTTCTTCTCATATCCATTTCTGTGGACAGTTAAAATAAACTTTCCTTCTTCCCTCAACACCCACCTGTAAGGTGAAATCTGCTCTTGCAAATATGTAAAAAGGACTTCCTATCTACAAGAGTCTTTTCTCCTTCTGCACAAGAGAACATGGCCCCTTCTATCTGCAAATCAGTATCTATGCCCCCCTCCCTTCACCCAAGTGGACAGTGCCAGTATAGCACACATGCCTTTACCCCAAGCCCAGAACATCGTGGTCTCGGGCTCCTGTCTGTCTCCCTAGCCCTAGTTGCCTGTATTTAAGATGTACTCCTGCTGTGCTAAGTGCTAGATGGAAGCCTGAACACCCCTGGTGGGTGGGCCTGTGGCATTGGTCTGCCTCTTTCCTTCTTTGTCCCAATAAAATGTGGGAGTTGAACAGTTATGTGTTCCTGCGGGTACTGCTGTGGGGTAGGGAAGTCCTTTTATTGGGGCATTTGCGAATAAGGCAACTTTTTTTGAGGTGTGAACTGAACTGATTTCATTTGCTAGGCAAATGCTCCTCCACTGAGCTACATTCTTAAGCCTAAATTCTATTTTTGGAGAGGTATTAACTGTCCCCTCACCCGTCTTGCTTTCCTGAGGATTAGAGTTATAGGTGTGTGCCAACACACCCAGCATCTTTTTTTGCACACATATTTTGTGCATACATATTTGCACATGTGAGTGCAAGTGCATCAGAGTGCTTGTGGAGGCCAGATATTGACATCACTTGTTCTCCGTGGCTGCCTTCTGCTTTATTTATGGAGGCAAGGTCTCTTGCTAAATGTGGTGTCTTCTAATTTGAGGCTACCTTGACAGTTTGCTCTAAGAATCAATCCTGTCTTCACCTCCCAAGTGTTGGGCTCATAGGTGAGGATGCACGTTTTCCTATTATATGGGAGCTAGGGATCCAAGTAAGCTTTCTCTACTGAGCTTTCTCCTCAGGTGTGAGTTTTTAGCATTGCCTTAATTGTGAATGACTACTACAAGTGTGTGCATGTGTCTTCACCCTCCTGAGTGCTAGAGTTATAGGTGGGCCAACATGCCCACCAGGCATAAACATACACAGCCCCCCCCCCCCAACAAGCTTATGTGTTTAGAGTTATGTGATGGAGAATGTAGTAGAGGCTGCTATTCCTGTGATACTGGGAGAAGTCTAAACACAATGCACATGGTCCTCAGAGCCCATGACTGATAACAGCTTTCATTTCCCACAAATCAACCAGTTTGCCTTTTTCTGACCCCTGTTCTCTTGGCCATGGCTTCAGAGAGCATTGTTAGAACATCAGAGACATCTAGCTAGCTACAAACATTTGTCATCACAGACTAATGGTTTAGTTTTGTGCAGGTGTGAGCAGAACAGTGGGGTCTTCTTGCAAAACCTGAAATAGGCCAAGGATGTAAGATTTGGTTTTATAACATTATTACATCTAGAGGAGGAGTTTAGTAAATACTAAAGGTTTAAAAAATAAAAAAAAGCTGTGTGGTGGTGCACACCTTTAATCTCAGTACTTGGGAGGCAGAGGATCTCTGAGTTCAAGGCCAGTCTGGTCTACAGAGTGAGTTCCAGGACAGCGAGGACTGTTACAGAGAGACCTTGTCTTGAAAAACCAAGAGGCCCTGGAGAGATGACTCACAGGTTAAGAGCACTAGCTGCTCTTCCAGGTCTCAAGTTCGATTCCCAGCAACCACATGGTGGCTCACAACCATCTACAATGAGATACGGTGCCCTCTTCTGGCCTGCAGGTGTATATGCAGATAGAGCACTGCATTCATAATAAATCTTTAAAAAAAAAAAAAGACAATGGAGAGATGGCTCAACAGTTAAGAGCTGGCTGCTCTTCCAGAGGACCCAGGTTCAGGTCTTAATACTTACATGGTGGCTAACAACCATCTGTAACTCCAGTTCCAGGGGACCCAGAACTCTCTTCTGGACTCCATGGGTACCAGACACACATGTAGTACCCAGACAGAACATGCAGGCCAATCACGCATACACATAAAATAAAAAAATTAAAGAAAAAGATAAGTAGAAACACTTAAAGTTCTATTTTGCAGTCATGAAGAGTCATGAGTGACAGGGTCAGCTTCAATTACAGGAGACACTGGACGCTGTACTTAACCACCTTGTACTCCCCCTTTTCCCGTTAAGACAGGGTCTCAGGGTTGGGGGTCTAGCTCAGTGGCAGAGTGCTTGCCCAGCAACTGGAAAGCCCTGGGATCAAAGACATGTGCCGCTATGGCCAGGTGCTTTGATGCTTCTGAGCAACTGCATTCTACCTGAGTTTCAGGGTAACAGACCACCTCTGGGACAAAGCGAAGCTGGGAAGGGGTTTATCTAAGTTGAGTAGGAGTACTTGGCTACTTTTTAGCTGTATAGATATGGTGTATGTGGGTGGTGTGCATATGAGTGTACATTTGGAAGCCAGAGGTTGATGACAGGAGTCTCCCTGGGTTCTTTGAGGTCAGAGCTCACTAATTAGCCTGTTGGTCAGGCAGCTTGCCCCAGGGCTCAGCTTGCTCCAGAGCCCAGCTTGCTCCAGGGCTCTCCTTTGTCCAGCCTCCAAACTAATGCCATCACAGGTGGGTGCCAGGCCTGCCTGGGATTCAAATTCTGGTTGCTATGCTTGTATTGTAAGTACTTTGCTCACTCAGCCATCTCTAACTTTGGCTATTTCTTTTCTTTCTTTTTTTAATGGTTTTTAGAGACAGTGTTGCTCTGAGTAACAGCCTTAGCTGTCCTGAAACTCACTCTGTAGAACAGGCTGGCCTAGAAAGCAAAGATCTGCCTGCCTCTGCCTCCTAAGTCCTGAGATTAAAGGTGTGTGACAACATCACCCAGCTCTTTTTTTTTTTTAAATCCTTAACATTTTAGTATGTATGTATGTATGTATTTTGTTTTTATTAAGACAGGGTTTCTCTGGGTAACAGCCCTGTCCTGGACTTGCTTTGTAGACCAGGCTGGCCTTGAACTGAGATCCACCTGCCTCTGCCTCCTGAGTGCTGGGTTAAAGGCATGTGGCATCACGCCTGGATAACATTTTAGTCTTTAATTAAGCACATAAAACTGTACTACTTAATATATTTCTCCATGAAGTTGTGAAATTCAGATCATAGTGTATCATTTACAATCTTTTTTCTTCTGATTATCTATACCTTTTGCACAGTTCTTAAAAAACAAAAACAAAAAATACCATCATTGCCCTGGCTTCTTTTAATCCTGAGGTCACTCAGGGCTGGGATGGGGCAGTGGGATTAAGAAGGTTTCCACACATATTCTCTTTCCTGCTTTTTCTTGTTCCTTCCTGGGCTGATTTTGACCATTTCTAAAAATGTAGTCTTTGGGCACACAGGGTGGAAGTCTATGTCCAACACTAGTGATGAGACATCTATGGATGTACTCTTTGGGCACACAGGTGGGAGTCTATGTCCA
>CAJQZJ010032773.1:816832-863782 GCA_907164525.1 Lophiomys imhausi
TTACAGTCCTTAGGGAAGCAGGGTGGAGAGTTACAGTCCTTAGGGAAACAGCGTACGGTAAGCTTCACTTGCTGAACTCAATGATACATCCTTCCACCCATACTCATTAGGCAATCCTAACGAAATGCAGTGGGACACACACAGAGTAGGGACTTTTGAGAAGGGTTTGGTGGGAGGCAGAAGGAGATAACAGAGGATAATGGGGGAGTTCAAGACTAATATATGTAATAAAGGAGAAAAAACTTCAAAAAAATATTTGAGGCTGGAGAGATGGTTCAGAGGTCAAAACACTAGCTGTTCTTTCAAAGTTCCTGAGTTCAATTCCCAGCAACCACATAGTGGCTCACAGCTATCTACAATGAGATCTGGTGCCCTCTTCTGGAGGCCTACATGCAGGCAGAATATTGTACACAATAAATACATAAATAAATCTTTTTTTTTTTTTTTGGTTTTTCGAGACAGGGTTTCTGTGTAACAGCCCTGGCTGTCCTGGACTCGCTTTGTAGACCAGGCTGGCCTCGAACTCACAGAGATCCGCCTGCCTCTGCCTCCCGAGTGCTGGGATTAAAGGCGTGCGCCACCACCGCCCGGCTCATAAATAAATCTTTAAAAAAATAAATAAAATTAGCTTTATAAAGCTGTCTCTACAAGTCAGTTGGAAGTTGGGTAATGATGATTTTAAATATAAAGTGTAACAATCTGTTCAAGGCCATGCAGGATGATAACCACCATGCAGAGGATCTATTTCCTAGCACTCAGAAAGGTCATGGGGTTTGGGTCCTTGTACTTACCCTGACGAAGCAGCAAGTCATCTCGGAGTAAACAGATGAAGTAGACACAGCCAGGTTGGGCATAGTGGGGGCGAGGGATCATGGGTACCTCCTGATAAGAGCAGAAAGTCAGTGGGGAAAGGCTAGAAGTATTACATTTGGTTTAATGATCTCAATTCTAGAGAGGAAAAGAATTAAAACTTAAAATTTCCATTTATTCCAAAAAATTCCCAAAATTTCCAAAAGACTTTCTAAAGTCATTTCAATACACTACAAATATTTAAAAAAGATGAAAACCACTAGTTTTCAGACCCAGAGAAATTAAAGTAGATGATAAGATTGACAGGCCCAGTACCTAAGACAACGTTCTAGGAAGCATTAGTTTTGAGACTGGTTTGTGCAATCGCAGTGGCATCTGAGAATGTGTGAAATGGGGACTTCCATGACAGACATGTTTAGAACCTACCTACAAGTATTTAAGTGTCCAAGGCTAGGGAAGCCAAACATTCTAAATTGCACCCCTCATGATATCAAATTGTCCAGTTTAATATGACAACAGCACCATGATTAAGAAATGCTGCCTAAGGCAGATCTCTGTAAGTTCAAGGCCAGCCTGGTCTACAGAGTGAGTCCAGGACAGCCAGGCTACACAGGGAAACCCTGTCTTGAAAAACCAAAAAGAGGAGCCGGGCGGTGGTGGCGCACGCCTTTAATCCCAGCACTTGGGAGGCAGAGGCAGGCGGATCTTTGTGAGTTCGAGGCCAGCCTGGTCTACAAAGCGAGTCCAGGACAGCCAGAGATATTCAGAGAAACCCTGTCTCGAAAAAACCAAAAAAAAAAAAAAAAAAAAAAAAAACCAAAAAGAGGAAAAAGAAAAGTTGCCTAAATTATTTTTTTTCATTGTGTCTATGTGTCTATGCATATGTGTGTGGGCACTTGCTTGCCATGGGACACGTGCTAATGGTCAGAGGACAATTTGTAGGACCTGGTTCTCTTTTTCCACCATGTGGATCCCTGGGATTGAACTCAGGTTCCGAGGACAACAGCAAGAGCTTGTATTCACTGAGTCAACCTGGCAGCCCAAGAGCAGACATGTGAATATAGTGGACCAAGTAAGAACTCACTGAGCTTGGTCAAGTCACTGACGACTCCTTTAGTAAGTAACTCTTGAGGCAAGGGTCGTTTTCAACAAAACACTCCCTGACACAAATGGCACTTAGATCTCTGTTCTCTACCACTGAGAGGCTAAGGCAACATGATGGCGAATTTGGCGCTACTTTGGGCTACACCGTGAGCTCCTAACTTAAAAATAAAAAAATCTTAGTTTCATATAGTACCATTTCTTTTCTTTTTTCTCCCCCCTTTGAGACTGAGACAGACACTGGCTGCCCAGGAACTTGCTATGTAGACCAGGCTGGCATTGAACTCAGAGATCTTCCTGCCTGTCTCCAGAGTGCTAAGATTAAAGACCTGTGCCAACCAATGCCTGGGTTTATATAGGTACCATTTCTTTCACAGATCCTATCTATTTTATTTCCCTTTGGTCACACTCCTGAGAAAAGGAAAGGCAAGAATTACCACCCTCAGTGTAAAGTTGAGACAGAGAGGCTGAAGAATTTTGTAGAGCACATAGTAGATTCCCCTGACTAAGGAGGAGCTCACCCTGTCCACAGGCCGAGGGTCACACTGCTCACAAAGGTAGTGCTCCACGTCTGTGTTCACACCCATGCAGTCACAGTGCTGCCACACCTACGAACATGGACACACTTGACAAAAGGATTTATACTTAGAAAAGCCTTGAGAAATAATAATGATAGTGATAAAAATAAAGCAAGAGTACAGGGAAAAGTAAAAGAGGAATTATGCCATAAGAGAATGAGTGAGAGCCGGGCGTGGTGGTGCATGCCTTTAATCCCAGCACTCGGGAGGCAGAGGCAGGTGGATCTCTGTGAGTTCAAGGCCAGCCTGGTCTACAAAGTGAGTCCAGGACAGACAGGGCTACACAGAGAAATCCTGTCTCGAAAAACCAAACCAAACCAAACAACCTTCCCCCCAAAAAAGGAGAAAGAGAATGAGTGAGAATTAGAAATAAACAAGAAAATAAGAGGAAAAAACAATGTCTGAGGTAAAAGTATACACAGTGATTTTAATACACAGATGTGGACAAATAAAATGGGAGATGAGGAAAGAAAATGAAGGTGAGTATACTAACACTCTTTATGCTGCAGCTATTGTCAAAATCTTTACATTCAAAACAACTGCCATCCTCACAATAGTCTTATGTACGTACATAACAAATATACAGGTATGAAGGGCACTACAGACTGAGTTCAGGTCTAGAGTCTTCCATTAGCTCTTTGTGAGCGAACTGGAATCTGCCAGTATTCATGCTCTCTATAATGTGTTGTTTTCTGTGTTTCTGAAGGTAAAGCACCTATATCAAATGCTACCCTCCTAGGTGCAGGTTTTGTGAGAAATGTATAGTTAAAATGGGCAGAAAGAAGAGGAAAGGAAGACATAAATGAAAGACTAACGGGGCTGGAGAGGTGGCTCAGAGGTTAAGAGCACTGGCTGTTCTTCCCAAGGTCCTGAGTTCAATTCCCAGCAACCACATGGTGGCTCACAGCCATCTACACTGAGATCTGCCCGGGCATATATGTAGAGCAAATACTGTATACATAATAAATAAATGTTTAAAAACAAGAAAGACTAACAAAAGGGAGAAAAGTCAGTATGATGAACAGCAAAGGATAAACAAAAGCTGGGCTAAGTTACAGTTCATAAAAGCCTGCCTCGTCACCCCTAGGAAGCACGGAATGCTTCTGTGAGCATGGCCGCCACACTCAACAGGACCAGGCTTCTGCACCACCTCCACCAACACTCACCATGCACTTGTCACATTGGATCATGAGGCCTTCATCCTTGTAGAGACCGCAGATACAGCGGATGACATCATCATCCTTCTCATGCCCATTCTCCTTTTCAGAGACTGAGGTCTCACTGCTGTCGGCCTCACTTGCCGTCTCTCCCACAATCTCATCAATCTGAGCTGATGACTCATGCCGGGCACTGTAATAGGCCTTTCGTAAGCGGCAAACATCTCGCCCAATGGGGGATTTACGACCATAGTACTTCTGAAGACAGCAAAAGAAAGAAATCATTTTTGCTTTTCTCATTTGGCTTAAAAATATACCTGCAGAGGCAGCATGATTTTCATTATTACTCCATTTTGGCCAACAAATTGAACTATAATGAATTAAAATTAGAATTTAAATGGTATGTTTGTTTTTTTTATTGCTTTAATTGAATTCCTGTCAAGAGCCTTACTATCAATAAGATCAAATACACAAGCATGATGTATATAGAAAATTTCTATTTACCTTTGTCTTGTAAATGCTTGGAGCACATAGTAAATGTCTGTAGAAGCTGGGTTTTAATAGACACTATGTTGTAATTGAAGATTGCTCTAATTATTCTCTTACCTCTTTATTACCCCCTTTAATTTTGTCTTTCAGTGTCTATCTCAGTAACCTACTCTGTTCTCTAAGGTATTTTCAAAGTCACGGGAGAATTTCCTTTTTCTAGCCACTACACAGTAATACTCTAGGCTTGTTTGTGGAGACGGGGTACAGCCTGGTACGGGCTCAACCTTGAGTTGACCTTCATGCCTCAGCCTTTCAAGTGATTACAGGAGTGAGTCACCAGCCCAGCTTCATATATACTTATTTTCATGAGCAAAGCAATGATGGATACACAATAAATTGCTAAAATATTTATGTAATATAAAAGCTTAGACATGCCTTTAATAGCAATATTTGGGAAGCAAAGGCAGGTAGATCTCTTTGAGTTCGAGGCCAGCCTGGTCTACAAAGTGAGTCCCGGACAGTCAGAGATACACACAAGAGAAAACCTGGCTCGAAAAAACCCAAAAAGTTTAGGGCAAAATTAGGATTTTACAAAGATTATATTGTTCTTGAGAAATGATTCTATCATCCATTCCAGAATTTTCTGTGCTCATGCACATGCGCACACATGCATGTATGCCTGTGTGTCTCTGTAGGCCACAGGAAAAGAAAGCTTGGATCTCATTCTGAGGAACCCTGTCCACCTTCTTTGAGGCAGGGTTTCTCACTGACTTGGAGTTAACCAGTTAGAATAGAATGGCTGGTCAGTAAGCCCCAGGGATCCTCCCCTTCCCCCCTTTTTAACTTAAATTTTATGTACATTGGTGTTTTGTCTGCAAGTATTGGATCCCTAGGAACTAGAGTTACAGACAGTTGTGAGCTGCCATGTGGGTATAGGAATTGATCCCAGGATCTCTGGAAGAACAGCCAGTGCTCTTAACCACTGAGTCATCTCCCCAGATCCCAGGGATCCTCTTGTGTCTGCCTCCTCAGTTCTGGAACTGCAAGGGAACATCACCATATCTGGCTTTTCCTTGTACATAGGGTCTCATTATATAGACATGACTGGCCTAAAACTCACCCTATAGACTAAGCTTGCATCAAACTCACAGAGAAGCACTTGCCTCTGTCTCACTCATGCTAGGATTAAAGGTGTGTGACACTACATCTGGCCATACCTGGCATTTTCATATATGTTTTGAGGATTATACTTAGGTCCTCATGCTTGTACAGTATGCATATTTTTATTGACTGAGCTAATTTTTTTTTTACATACTGATTTTTTTTTAAACATTTATTTATTTATTATGTATACAGTATTTGGTCTACATATATGCTCAGGCACCAGATCTCAATGTAGATGGCTGTGAGCCACCAGGTGGTTGCTGGGAATTGAACTCAGGACCTTTGGAAGAACAAGTCAGTGCTCTTAACCTCTGAGCCATCTCTCCAGCCCGACTGAGCTAATTTTTAATTAGAAAATTATTATTGCCATGTGGGCACACACATGCCTTGCCATGCAAATAGAGTTCAGATAATGACTTAGCAGAGTACGTATATTCTCTTGCAACATTACACTGTGGGTTCTGGGAATAAATTCAAGTTGTTAGACTTGCTTACTAGTTGCTAGACTAGTAAGCACTTTTACCTGAAGACTGAAAAACCACTGTGCCACACCTGTCCAAGACAGGGACTCACTGAAAGAAACTCCATGTAATAGACCATGCTGCCTTTGAACTCATAAAGATCTACGTGTATCTGCCTCCCAAGTGCTAGGATTAAAGTTATACACCACTATACTCTTTTTTTTTTTTGGGGGGGGGGGGTCAAGACAGGGTTTTTCTGTGTAACAGAGCCCTTGTTATCCTGGATTTGCTTTGTAGACCAGACTGGCCTTGAAGCACACAGATCCTCCTGTTTCTACCTCCTGAGTGCTAGGATTAAAGGCATGTACTACCACTATACTTGGCCAGAATATTTTTCATAAATACACTTACCACAATGTAACATGTAGTCCTAAAAGTACTTAATGAAAATGACTTGTCTTGGATCTGAAGAGATGGGTCAGTAATTAAGAGTTCTAAGTTCTCTTGCATAGAAGGTTCAGTTCCCAGCACCCACATGGTGGTTTACAACCATCTCTAACTCTAGTTTCAGGGGATCTGATAACCTCTTCTGTCCTCAATGGACAGTACACACATGTGGGGCATATACATACATGTAAGCAAAACACTGATACAAAAAAAAATATATCAGGTTGATGAGATGGCTCAGCAGGTAAAGGGACTTGCTGCTAAGGCCTGATGACCCGAGTTTGATCCTTGGGACCCAAGTGCTAGAAGGAGGGAACTGAGCCTCTACACACATGCTGTGACATGTATGTGCCCACTCAACACTCACACACACCAAATAAACAAATGCAGTAATTAAAAGAAAGTTACTGTCTAATGTATGTGCCCACTCAACACACACACACCAAATAAACAAATGCAGTAATTAAAAGAAAGTTACTGTCTTTCCCAACAGAAAACTTAAACTTAGAAAATAATTCTGATCAGACCAAACTTCTTAAATTTGTTTGTGTTTGAAGTTAGTAAATACCTCAGCATTTCGAAAGACCTTGAGCATGTCGGCATCAAAAGCTTCCACTGTCTTGTAATATCCAACAAGGATCTGCTTCTCTATGGTACTGAGATCCAAGGGGTCAGAGATCTTCTCATAATAATCAGCATTCCTGGAACACAAAGCAGGCTATCAGATCGGTGCACTTACTTCTGAGCTCTATAAAGCTATTAGAAAAGTGCACCTACTTTTTCTTGGGGGGAAGATTCAAAAGTGGAGCTGCAAGGGCTTGCTGGGAAGAATCTGTGAAAGAACACAAGGTTTAGTACACAGATATTTAGACATTTAAAAGATAAGGGTGACTGGGCAAGCACACGCCTTTAATCCCAGGAGCAGGGAGGCAGATGGAGCTCCTGTTTTATTGTTTAGAGTGGTCTGGAATTCACAGGTGAAGAGTAGCTGGAAATACAACCACCTACTAGTACACCTGGCTTGAATAATTTAATTAAAATTTATTTTTCTTGGTCAAATGTGATGGTCCATGCTTGTAATCCCAGCACTCCAGAGGCTGAGGATGTCAAGAATTTGGCTGGCTTACCCTGTTTCAAAGGAAAAAAAAAAAAATTAAAAAAATCCTTTTTAAAAGGGGTGCTGGGGATAGAACTCAGAGCCCTGTACATGCTACAGAAGGCTCCAACCTATAAATATCCTTTCTTTTCTTTGTGGAGATTTTAATTATTATTTTTTTTTTACATGTATGAGTGTTTGCCTAGCTTTATGTCTGTACTCCACAAGTGTGCAGTTCTGTTGGAGGCCAGAACAGAGCACTGGATTCCCTGAGATTGGAGTTAGTGGTGAAACACCATGTGGGTACTGAACCTGAGTCTTGTTCAAAGACCAGCCGCTCCTTTTAACCACTAAGCCATCTTCCCAGCATCACATTCTTCTTTAGAAACTTATTTTATTATGTCTACAGGTGTTATGGCTGCATGCATGTCTATGTGCCACTATGTGCCTGGTACCTCCAGAGCCCAGAAGAGAGCACCAGATCTCCTGAACTGTGAGCCACCACGCAGGCTGGAAATTCAACATTAGTTCTCTACAAGAGCATACAGTACTCGTAACTCCTAAGCCATTGCTCTAGCCCCTAAACATTCTTTAACTAAAAAAAAAAAAAAAAAAAAAAAAAAAAAAAAAAAAACCACTAGAATCCTCCACATTAAAAGTCGGAGGGGGGAAAAAACTACCTTACTCTCCTGTAGTCCCCTACAGAGATCAAAAATACTTTAAAATAACCTTCTAAAAAGAATCTGTTCTATTCGTATGTGTGTGTGTGTAAGCACACATGTCAGATGGCTCACAACCACCAGGATTCCAGCTCTATGGGATGTGGTGCTACCTGTGTCCAGAGGCACCAGTACTCAGTGTACATATACACACACACATACATATATCTACACAATAAAAAAAAAAATAAAATCTGGGGTTGGCTGTTAAGAGCACTTATTGCTCTTGCAGAGGACCAGGGTTGGATTCCCAGCACCCTTATGGTGTTTCACAACCATTGTTAACTCCACTTCCAGGAGATCCAACAGCTTCTTTTGATTTCCTCAGGCACGAGGCATACACACACATATACAAGCAGGCAAAATTTAACACACATAAACTAAATCTAAAACGAACAAACAAACAAACCAAAAGTTGAAAACCAGCAAGCAAGATGGTTTGGTGGATAAAGCACTTCACATGCAAGCCTGGCTGAACACAGGAGAAAACGGATTCTCTAAGCCGTCCCTTGATCTCCACACGTGTAGTAGTGGCTTACACACAATTATAATATTAAAAATGCTGGGCGTGGTGATGCATTAATCTCAGTACTCAGGAGGCAGAAGCAGCCCTGAGAGTTGGTGCATGGGCTCATGGTTAAGAATGCTGGCTATTCTTTGTTTTGTTTGGAGACAGGCTCTCACTGTGTAGCTCCAACTGGCCTGTGACTTTATGTGAACCCTAAGTCCAACTCATAGCAATACCCTCTATTGCTGGGATTAAAGACATATCCTATTACACTTACAATTTTAAAACTGGAATATTATCTCATCCATGGAAATTAGACAAAGAAATTACCTATCATCTTACTTAAAAAGCTATTTATAAGTATAGTACTTAACTATAATAAACACAAAATTACTATCTACAAGGCTCTGGGTTCAACTTCCTACAGGGTTATTTGTTCTACAATTCTTTATCTCTGACAACAGGTAAAATAAGGAGTTGGAAGAATGGCCCAGTAGTGAAAAGAATGTGCCTGAATTAAGATCTGAGTTTAAGCCGGGCGGTGGTGGCGCACGCCTTTAATCCCAGCACTTGGGAGGCAGAGGCAGGCGGATCTTTGTGAGTTCGAGGCCAGCCTGGTCTACAAAGCGAGTCCAGGACAGCCAGAGATATTCAGAGAAACCCTGTCTCGAAAAACCAAAAAAAGATCTGAGTTTAGTTCCTACCACCCATGTTACTCAGTTCACACCTGCCCATTAACTCTGGCTCCAGGTGAGCTGGCACCCTCTTCTGACTGCCATGAGCACTGCATTCTCATGGGTAAACACCCTTCCTCCCCTGCTGGACTGATGTCTTTGTGCAGTGTATAAAGACTGTGTCTGTATCATTCAAACACTGACTTCTGTGCTGAGCAGAGAACTGATCACAGGCCCAACTTTCGTATTGTTATTATTATTATTTAAAGATTTATTTATTATGTATATAGTATTCTACAGGTATGTAAGCCTATTCTGAAGAAGTGGGCACCAGATCTCACTACAGATGGTTGTGAGCCACCATGTGGGGGCTGGGATTTGAACTCAGGACCTTTGGAAGAGCAGCAGACAGTGCTCTTAACCTCTGAGGCAGTTCTCCAGCCCGGTATTGCCATGAAGCATCTCCTGCATCATATTTTGTAAACACTGTTCTCCATCCCCTTCTGATTGGCTAAATAAGGAGCTGAACAGTCAATACTGACCAGAGGGGAAGGCAGGACTTCCAAGCCCAGTGAGAAGGGCTCAGGGTGGGGAGAAGAGAGGGAGTTACCATGGGGACACGGATGAAGAAGCAGGTGCCAAAACGAGACTAAGATGGCAGGTAAGGAGACTTGTGGTGGAATGTAGGCCAGGTCAGTAGTATCAGATTATAAGTGCCCAGCTATAGTGCCTAAAGCTTTTTATAAATATAAAGGTCTCTGTGTCATTATTCAGAGCAAGGGAGGGCACAGAAAATCTTATGGTTACATTCCCCATACCCAATTAAAAAAATAGATAAATAGAAAGGGGATAAAGCGATGATGGCTCCGCAGTTAAGAGCACTTGCTGCTCTCAGAGGATTCCCAGCACCTACAGGGCAGCTTACAACCATCTGTAAATCAAGTTCCAGGGGATCTGATGCCCTTTTCTCTTCTCCTCGCGTAACAGGCACACATGTGGTGGGCAGATACATACATACAAAACCTCCCACATAGATAAAATTAAAAAAAAAATCTAAAAGTATTTTAGAGACAAATGTTAAATTCCTCCATCTAAGAACAACAACAACCCACAAGCAGAACAAACCCATCTCCTAAATTCATTTCCCACACTGTTGCTTGTTCTTGAGGGCTGGGGTTCTCAGGAGAGGGCGAGTGATGTGGATACCTTTGTAGGAGATGATACCATCACAGATCTCTTTGAAGATCTGGGCTAGGCGTGCTGCCCGAGCCACTTCCAGGTTTTCCTCTGCAGCTGCTAAGCGTCTTGTTCGAACAGATCTAGCCGTCTGCAGGGCAGAAAACTGGGTCATGAAGACATCTGCAAGAAGGTGAAAAGCAATTTTAGGAAATGAAGAATTTGATGTATCCTTTTCTTTCTCAGTTTAATCCTGCCATCTTTTTTTTTTCTTTCTATTTTCCTTGAGGATATTAAATAGAGTTAGTGGGCAGATAGTTGCTTCTCTTCCCCTAGAGAAAAACTAGAAAACACTAGTGTTATTATAGTGGTAAATTCTACATAGTGCAGTAGGTGCAAATGTGCACTTCAAAATGAATCTGACCCACCTCTCCTCCTTATATCAATACACTGGTTTTTTGTTTTTTCCTTAAGTCACTCAGCAGTTAAGAGCATGTAGGGCTCTTGGTAAGGACCTGAGTTTAGTTCCTAGCTCTCATGTCAGGTGGCTCACAACTAACTCCAGCTTCATGGTATATGATGTCTTTCTCTATGACTTACACTTACATAGTTAAACATAAAATAAAAATCTTTAAATGAATGTGAGTGAGCGATTGAGTGAGTCTAGGCTACATGAAGTATTCTCTTGCTCATGTCCTTGCAGTGCCTCTAAATATTCTAGTCAAAATGAATGTGAGCAGGGTGATGGCCTTCATGTATGTATTGTGTGTGTGTGTGTGTTAATTTAGCAACAGGCAGTGTGCCTAGCACTATATAGCTTTGGTTGTGTTATGCAGAGCAGCTTAGCCTTGAACACGAGTGATTACTTTTCCAGCTTCCCAAATATTGGGACTGTATAAGAATGTGCCAGCACAGGGGGCTCAAATAATGCTTTTTAGTTTTTTATATATTTAGTGTGGAAGAAAGCAATTTTGGACTTCTTGTTGGGCACAGACCCCTCTTCTAACAAGTGGCAGCCTATAATTGATCGCACTGTTTCCACACACCCCCTCTGAATAATTCACGTAGCAGCTGGTAAGAGGACTACTTGCATAGAACAACTGCATAAACACCCCACTCATCGAGCAATGGAGTACATTTGCCCTTCTATTAAAAAAAAAAAAAGAAACCAGATTCTTTTTAATTGTGCTTCATTTAGGAGGGTAAGTAGGATGATCTAGCCTAGCCTAAACTGGTTTTGAATGAACATATAAGACCAAATGTATCCTTAAAGTGAACTTCTAGGGGAATCCCCTAGTTAACATGTCATGCCTATGCACAATTGGAGGTGTTCAGGATTAAAATAAGATGCATTAAAGGAAGAAACATGTGTTATAGAAAAACGGTTATATAACTTGAACTGTCAGTTAAATAGAGAATGTCCTCAAACTATGACCCTAATAACCAAACTCCTCTGTCTCTTGAACCCTAGATAGGAAGCTTATAATTAGAACCTGGGTACGTTTTGCTCATGAGGCCTGAGGTCACCCTTGATATGCCTTTATTTTATAATAAAAATACAATATAAAATTTTCAAACTATAATTTACCAAAGGTATACTTGCCTTACTGGCATGAAAGGAAAATGGCCTTAATTTCAGATTAGAATGTTAGACTGCAGGTGGCTAGAGATTACACAAACTTGATAGCAGCTTAAAAGTTTTTTTGTAGAGGTATAGGTTTTTTCCATGGTTTGGCATTAAAAAGCAGGTAACAGGTTTAAAACACTGTAAATAAATTAAAGGTGACAGCTGTTCAACCTGGTTTTACAAACCTCCAAGAGTTGAAAAAACTTAGAGCTAAGGTAAAATAATGCATGGTGTTAGCCCATGCTGATACCTCCAGTAGAGACAGGAGGATCACTATAGAATTAGTTGTCTTATAAATTCTAGAGTTACAAGAAACAGGGTGGTGATGGTGCACACCCTTAGTCCTATCATTGGGGAAGAATACACCCTTAATCCCAACACACTAGAGACAGGCAGATCTCAGAGCTCAAGGTTAGCCTGATACAAAACAAGCTCTAAACAGAGAAAAACTTTGATCCAAGGGTGGAGGAGCACATCTTTAATCCCATCAGATGGGAACCACATGTCTTTGATCCCAAAACTTAGAATGCAGAGACAGGCACATAGGATTTGGAAAGATTTAAGTTTAAAAGCTACTTACAAAAGGCAGGCTGCAATTCAAACAAATTGTCCTTTGAGATCTCAAAATATATACACTAAAGGTTTGTTTAGCTCCAAAATATCAAAATAATTTCTTCTTTAATCCATATTGAAAGGTAATACTTTACCAAATTTGCTCCAGGAAAAATATAGTGTTCTGTCTGCAGGTATGCCTACAGGCCAGAAGAGGGCACCAGATTTCAATATAGATGGTTGTGAGCCACCATGTGGTTGCTGCGAATTGAACTCAGGACCTCTGGGAGAACAGCCAATGCTCTTAACTGCTGAGCCATCTCTCCAGCTCACCCTTGACATTTTATCATTTGCCTTAAATACAGTTATCCCGCTACCCTTGAAAATCCATGTGAGCCTTTAATTCCTTGATGAAGAAGCCAAGACTCTGGCAACACCCAGCTCAGACCTAGATCACTACTCACAGTTCAGTGACTGATGTGTATATTCAGTAAATGACTATAAGATTTGAACTGTTCAGTTTGTAACATCAGAGATTCTAACAATACAATTGCTCTAAAGGCTTTAAAATTTTAGGAAAACTCATTCCTTCTGAGCTGGTGGGATTGTAAATGGTAAGGATGATTGGTGCAAAGCCTAATGACCTGGGTTTGAACCCCAGAGTTTACAAGGTGCAATGGGAGAGCACACTCCCACAAGCTGTCCTCCACCCCATATATGAGCCGTGCTTCTCCCTCTAAACAGCAACAAAAGATTTACCAAAGGTAAGCATGTTAGCACGTACCTGTAATTGCAGCATGATGGAAGGACAGAAAGGAGGAATTGGTGTTCAGGGGCAGCAAGTTCAGGGACAGCTTGAGTTACATAAGTCCCTTTTTCTCATGAGTCCAAAACAAGAAACAAGCCTGCAGGCCCAGGCTGGCCTCACACTGACAGGGACTTGCCCACCTCACTCTCCTTGCTGAGACTCCGGGTGCCCCAACGTCATTTGGCTAGCTCTTCCTTTTCTTTTTGGGACAGTGTGATGTCTCACACCTAGCTTAGGCTGGCCTCCAATGCCCTGTGAACCCAATGGTGATTTTAAATACCCAATCCTTTTGCCTCTAAATCACAAGTGATGGGATTAGAGGTAGTGCCAGGATGTCTGGTTGCGCCCCCACCTTTAAAAAAAAAAATACTCATTTATCTAATTTTCTTTATTTTTGTGTGTATGGGCATTCAATGCCCACGGAGGGCAGAAGAGGGTATTGGATCCTGAGACTGGAGTTACAGATGTGTGTAAGCTGCTCTATCAAGGATGGGAATAGAACTTGGGTCCTCTGGAGTGTGGAGCAGCCAGCGCTCTTAACAGATGAGTCATCTCTTCAATCCTCATTTTTTTTTTTTTTTTTTTTTTTTTTTTTTTTTTTTCCGGCGTTTTTTTTTATAGCCCTGGCTGTCCTGCACTCGCTTTGTAGACCAGGCTGTCCTCGATCTCACAGAGATCCGCCTGCCTCTGCCTCCCGAGTGCTGGGATTAAAGGCGTGCGCCATTACGCCCAGCTCAATCCTCATTTTTAAAAGTAATTAAAATGATCATTTTAATTTAATTTCATAGAATTATGAGTAAGTATTCCCAGCCAGGTGGTGGCGGCAAAAGATTTTATTTAACCCCAGCACTTGGGAGACAGAGGCAGGTGGATTTCTATGACTTCGAGGCCAGATAGGTCTAGAGAGAGCTCCAAGCACAGCTAGGGCTACACAGAGAAACCTTGTCTCAAAAACAATCAAAAGGGCCGGGCGTGGTGGTGCACACCTTTAATCCCAGGGCTCAGGAGGCAGAGGCAGGTGGATCTCTGTGAGTTCGAGGCCAGCCTGGTCTACAGACTGAGTCCAAAACAGTCAAGGATGCACAGAGAAACCCTGTCTCGAAAAAACAAAAAACAAAAAAACCCCAAACAAACAAAAAAACTGAAACCAAACCAAAACAACAACAACAAAAAAAAGTCTCCCCATGCCTTACCAGACTTAATATTCCCATCGTCTCTGCAGATGCCATTCCAACGAGTATACAAGGATGCTGGGTGAACATCACGGCTGTGCTTTACTTCCTCTTGTTTCTGGTGAATCTTTTCCCAGTTTCGGACCAAGAACACATGATGCTTTAATACAAAGTTCCTGCAAGAAAAGAGAAGGGTATTAGTATTCCTTACTAATCCAGTAGAATTTATTACATGTCTACACATCATAAACTGCTGTTAAGTGATATAGGGGGGTGAACACAACAGTCAATGGGGTTTGGAGCTTTTTTTTTTTTTTTTTTTGGTTTTTCGAGACAGGGTTTCTCTGTGTATCCGTGGCTGTCCTGGACTCACTTTGTAGACCAGGCTGGCCTCGAACTCACAAAGATCCACCTGCCTCTGCCTCCCAAGTGCTGGGATTAAAGGCGTGCGCCACCACCGCCCGGCTAGGGTTTGGAGCTTTTAAAGACAGTTACAGAACTGGGTACTGGAAGTTCCCACTGGACATCTGAGCAGTCAGGAGGTTGACAAAGGATACTCAGACTTGAAAGACTATCTGGGCTACAGAGTGAGACTTGCAAAAAAGCCAAATATCATTTTCCTATATTATCTACAAACATCTGGCAAGAAAAGTAAGCAGAATGGAAAGCAGAGGTTTATGGAATGTTTGTTAGGCCCTTGAATGTTACCACAGTCTTGGCTGCAGTCAAGGCTTAGGACCTTGCAGTTCTAGGCTCCCGGTCCTATGAGTAAACACGTATACCAGGACATCAGACTTCTGTAGAATCCCGTGCTTTTGTTTAAAAATATTCATTTATTCATAAATTTATTTTGAGACAGGGTCTCACTGTAGCTCTGGCTGACCGTGGGACTCTCTATGTAGACCAGGCTGGTCTGGAACTCACTTGCCTCTGGCTCCCAAATTCTGGGATTAAAGGTCTGTGCCACCAAACCTAGCCCACTTATTTTTATTTCTTTGAATGTTTTGTCTGCATGTACATATGTATTAACATATACAGACAGTGCTCATAGAGGTCAGAAGAGGGCATCAGAACTTCTGGAACTGGGCTGGAGAGATGGCTCAGTGGTTAAGAGCACTGGCTACTCTTCCAAAGGACCCAGGTTCAAACCCCAGAACCCACATGGCAGCTCAAAGCTATCCATAATTGGCGGGTGTGGTAGTACACACCTTTAATCCCAACAGAGGCAGCAGAGGCAGGCAGATCTCTGAGTTCAAGGTTAGCCTTGTCTACAAAGTAGGTTCAGGAAAGCCAAAAGAAAACAAAACAAAAACCAAACAAATAAAAGGAACTCCTGGAACTAAGGTTACAGAGGGTTGTGAGCTATTATGTGGGTGCTAAAAATCAAACCCTGGACCTCATAAAATATCAGGTGCTCTTAATCACTAAGCCATCTTCCCAGCATCCCCTCCCCCCATTTAGACCTTTTTTTTTGGCTTTTTGAGACAGGGTTTCTCTGTGTAACAGCCCTGGCTCTCCTGGACTCGATTTGAGACTAGGCTGGCCTCGAACTCACAGAGATTCGCCTGCTTCTGCCTGAGTGCTGAGATTAAAAACATGTGCTACCACAACTGGCTCCTTTATTTAGTTTTTAAGACAGGGTTTCACATAGCCCAGGCTGGCCTTCAACTTCTGATTCTCCTGTCTCTACCTCTCAAATGCTGGGATTATACGTATGCAGCAACATGTCAGGCATATTCTTTTTTAAATTCTAAAAGAAGTAGGCCCAAGATCAACTAATCAAAGAGAACTAGAATAATATGTACAGATAAATATTAGATGGACAACCACTCTGCATGGTGGAAGTAAAGGTATGTGTGCCACCATGCTCAGCTATTTTATTTTGTTAAAAACATTCATCAGGCTTGCCAGACAGCACTTTTTTCTGCTGAGCCTTCTCACTAGTACCTTTTTTTTTTCTTTTTCCAGATAGGGTCTCAGGTAACTAAGAAAGGCCTCAAACTCAGCTGAGGATCACCTTGAATGATTTTTGGAAAAAAAAAACAACAACAACAAAAAACAAACAAACAAAACCACCAACCCAGTAAGGAAGTAGAAGCAGGTAGATTTCTGTGAGTTTGAGGTCAACCAGGTCTACACAGTAAGTTCCATACCAGTCAAGGCTACATACATAGTGAGACTATATCTCTTGAGAAAAAAATTTTTGTTTTATATTTACTTTTAGTTTACATGTATATGTGTTTTGCCTGCATGTAAGTATATGTTTAGTGTGTGTGTGTCTGGTGATGTTGGAGCCAGCAGAACACATCAGATCACCCAGAACTAGGGTTACACATGGTCGAGCCTCCATGTGGTTATTGGGAACTGAACCCAGGTTCTTCGAAAGAGCAGCAAGTACTCTTAACCACAGAGGGGGTCTCTTGTGCCCTCCTTTCAACGCTCTAGTTTATTTTTAGTGAAGTGTGAGCACACAAGTAACAGGGTGGTGGTGTTGGAAGAGGCCAGAGTTACTGGATGCCCTAGATCAAATTGGCAGCCTATGCAACAGTAGTACTCACTTTTAACTGCTGAGACAGCTTTTCAGCTCATTTTACATTTTATTCATATATATATATATATATACACACAAATTTTATATATATATATAAAACATTTTTAAAAAATGTGTATGTATACAGGTGCCAAGGACACCAGGGCATTGAACACCCAGAACTATAGTCAGGTATAAGTTACCCAGCCTATGACCTATCCAACATGGGTACTGAGAACTAAACTATTTATTATTGCTGTGATAATACTTCATGATATGAAGTAGGTGGTACAAAGGCCACAGTGCTCATTCTGAGGTCAGAGGACAATTTTGTCGAGTCAGTTTTCTTCTTACGCCTTTATAAGGACTCTGGGATCTAACTCAGGTCACCACGGCCCTTATCTCCTGAGTCGTTTCCATAGCTCTGACCTTGAGCGTTTATACACTGCCTATAACTGTCAAGTTCTGAGATGACAGGCTGTGTCTCTAGGCAGTCTTATGTGGTACAAGGGATCCAATCCAAGGCCTCTTGCATGGTAGGCCAGCATCCTACCCACATCCCAGCCTTTGTTTATTTAAAACAAAACAAGAAAAACAAGCTTTTGTTTATTATTATCATCATCATCATTATGTGTGGATAATTATGGGTGTGGTGGGCTAGTGTGCCATGGCTGGTATGTGGAGATAAGAGGATAACTCCTCACAAGACATGAGCCCCAAAGATCAAACAGGTCATCAGGAAAGTATTCTAACCCACTGAGCTGTCTGACCACCTCTCTTGTTTGCTGGAGATAGGCACAATTCTTACGGGAATAAGCTGGTGCTCTTAACTGTTGAGCCACCTCTCCAGCCTCAAGCTTAGTTTTCTTTTTTTTTCAAGACAGGGTGGGTCTTTTTTTTTTTTTTTTTCTTTTTTCTTTTTGTGTTTTTCGAGACAGAGTTTCTCTACATAACAATGCCCTGGCTGTCCTGGACTTGATTTTTAATTGGGCTGGCCTTGAACTCACAGAGATCCAACTTTCTCTGCCTCTTGAGTACTGGAGTGAAAGGTGAGCAGCCATGCCTGGCTCAAGCCTGACTTTGATTTATTTTTAATGTGTGTGTGTCTGTGTGTGCAGGGAACTATGGCAACCACAAGAGGCTGTCAGGTTCCATGGAGCTGGAGTTATGGAAGGCTGTGATCTGTCATGTGAGTGCTCAGAATTGAACCTGGGTCCTCTGAAAGAGTGCCCAGTGCTCTTAATCTCTGAGCATCTCCAAGTCTAAGTTCTGGGAACTCACATACAGCCAGGGCAAGGTGGCGCACACCTTTAACCCTAGCACTTGGGAGGCGGAGGCAGAGGCAGGCAGATCTCTGAGTTTGAGGCCAACCTTGTCCACATGGTGAGTTCCAGGCCAGTCAAGGCTACACAGTGAGACCTTGTATAAAACAGAAAGTACACTTTTTTTTGGTTGCCTATAGGAGGATTTTGACTTCATATACAAAACAGCCTAACTTCATGAAGTTGGTAAGTTCATAAGGTGACAAGCAAATCACACAATTTAAAAAGAACTCAGTAATAAAAATCCTTTTACCTCTCTCTATTGGACATTGGCTTCATCTGCAATTGTGGAGTCAGTCTTGTTGGAGTATTGATGTTTTCGCTGGGCTCTTCAGAGGGATGGCCTCTCTAAAAATTCATGTGGGTGAGAGCACAGGGGAAGAAAAAAGGAATCCATCAGACATCACTTCTGAAATTGTAAAGCCAAGGTTAAGAGACAGTCCTGAGGGGACCCTTGCTTCAGTAAGTGCCTGAAGGGGACTCAGAACAGCCTTTGAGGGAGCTATGAGATCAGATTTACCCTTTTCTTCAGCTTGTGCTTAGACTTCCTCTTCTCTTTCGACCGTCCAGACTTTTTATGTGTACTCATTGGCTGGCTGCTTTTATGGCTGGTGAGTCCGTTCATCCGCTGACTTTTGCCGCCAATGATTCCTCGACACTTCTCAAAACCACATTTACAAAGTTGCTGTAAGGAAAGAGAATATTTTTTTAACCTTGTATATTTTTCATTAGAAATTCAGGGGCTGGAAAGATGGCTCAGAGGTTAAGAGCTCTGGCTGCTTCTCCAAAGAACCTGGGTTCAAATCCCAGTACCCAATGGCAGTTCACAGTTGTCTGTAATTGCTGGGCAGTCATGTACACACAGAAAAACCATTTCTCAAGAAAGCCAAGAAAGAAAGAAAGAAATAAAGAGGGGGGCAGAGGGGGAGAGAGAAAGAAAGGAAGAAAAAAGTTCAAAGAAAGTGCCTGAGCACTTGGATCACCAATGTTAAGTGTGAATCAAGAAATTTAAATGGCCAGGCATGGTGGAACTTGCCTCTAATCCTAGCACTTGGGAGGCAGAGGCAGGTGGATCTTTGTAAGTTCGAGGCCAGCCTGGTCTACAAAGTGAGTCCAGGACAGCCAGGGATACACAGACAAACCCTGTCTTGAAAAAACCAAAAAAAAAAAAAGAAAAGAAAAAAGAAATTTAAATGTAAACATGCAAATAATCTATTGAAGTCTATTCTGGTGGCTCATGCCTATAGTCTTAGCTTTTGGAAGATGAAGGCAAGAATATCTGGAGTTCACCCTAAAATATAGGATATCTGACAGAAACCTGTTTCAAATGAATCGAAAGAAAGAAGAGGAGGAAAGGAAGGGAAGTTAACTGTATAGCAAGTATAATATAATCACTGAAGTCATGACACATACCTATAATCCCAGCACTCTAGAGTATATCAGGACACCCAAGGTTTTTGAACCTTCTGAGTTGGGGGCTCAGCCTGGGATACCTTATACCCTGTCATAAACAAATCAACCAACCAATCAAAACAAACAAAAAACCTGGCCATAGTGGCACTTGTCATCCTAGCACTTGGAAGGTAGAAGGACTGCTTCAAGTTCAAAACCAGCCTGGTCTACATAGCAAGTTCTAGGCTTGACAGAGCTATACAGCAAGACCCAATCTCAAAAACTGAAACCAAAAAAGAGGAAAGACTAGACTTAAGTGAAAAGATACTAAAAAGACATGACTGAAGACTGCAGCAGGGCACTGTTATTTCCAGACGTCTGAGACAAGAGAGACTCAGGTATTAAAGAATGAAGAGCAGTATTCCTCAATTTGAGTAACTGTCCTTCTTGAATTTAAACTCTTACCTGTTTTTCTACATTGAAGGAATGAAAATTGTAATCATAGGTGAGCTCGGTCCCAGCTGGCACATCCTTAAGTGCATACAGTCCAATACGGTACACTCCATTAACAGACCTATTAAAAAAATACAGAAGAAAATTAAAAGTTGGATTTCTCACCGGGCATGGTGGCACATGTTTAATCCCAGCGCTTGGGAGGCAGAGGCAGGTAGATCTCTGTGAGTTCAAGACTAGCCTGGTCTACAAAGTGAGTTCTGGACTGCCAGGGATGCACAGAGAAACCCTGTCTTGAAAAATTAAAAAAAGAAAAAGAAAATTAACATTCAAAATTTTATTTTAAATCTCCCTTCCTTCTCCCCCCCTCTCTCTGTGTATAAACTGTTGGGAGTTAGTTTTCTCCTTCCACCTTATGGGTCTTGGGTTGTTTGGGTTCAAATCCTAGCACCCACATGGCAGTTCAAAAATGTAATGGCAAGGGCATGGTGGTGCATGCCGTTAATCCCAGCACTCAGGAGGCAGAGGCAGGTAGATCTCTGTGAGTTCAAGGCCAGCCTGGTCTACAGAGTGAGTCCAGGACAGTCAAGGATACACAGAGAAACCCTGTCTTGAAATACCAAAAAAAAAAAAAAAAAGGTGGTATGTACATATACAGGAAGGGGCAAGAGGTGTCAGATCCTCTGAGTTGGACTTTCAGGCAGTTATAAGCTGCCTGGTATGGGTACTGGGAACTGAACTTGGGTCCTCTGCAAAGAACTGTACACACTCTTAATCTATTATCATTTTTTTTTGTTTTTTTTTTCGAGACAGGGTTTCTCTGTGTAGCCCTGGCTGTCCTGGACTCAATTTGTAGACCAGGCTGGCCTCGAACTCGCAAAGATCCGCCTGCCTCTGCCTCCCAAGTGCTGGGATTAAAGGCGTGCGCCACCACTGCCCGGCTCTATTATCATTTTTAAAAGCCTGGACAGATAAGTGCATTTGCATGACACCTGTAAGCAAAGGCCACACTAATCTTCTATTATTCCAGTTTTAGTATGTGTGCTGCTGAAACACACAATTTTTATGCAGTTTTTATATGTGTGGAGTGTGTGTGAGTGGATGGAGGGCAGAGGACACTTTTTTTTTTTTTTTTTTTTTTAAGTTTTCCGAGACAGGGTTTCTCTGTGTATCCTTGACTATCCATGACTCAATCTATAGACCAGGTTAGCTTTGAACTCACAAAGATCCACCTGCCTCTGTCTCCCGAGTGCTGGGATTAAAGGCATGCACCACTACAATTGGCCATTACAGACAGTTTGGAACTGCCATGTGGGTGCTGGGATTTAAACCTGGGTCCTCTGGAAGAGCAGCCAGTGCTCTTAACCGCTGAGCCATCTCTCCAGCTCCCCTATTTTTTTATTAAAAAACACTGTGTCTTTTAATTGCACATATTTGTATAAGTGCATAACAGGGTCAACTAGTTGTTGATACTCTCTGGCCCATTCCTTCCTCCCTCACTCCTGACTCCAGAAATGTATAGAACCTCTCACTGAAAGCAGAGCTCATTGATTGGCTAGACTGACCAACAAGCTTCTGGGATCCACTATTCCCCCTTCCCTAGTGCCAGGGTTACAAGCCATGTACCACAATGCCTGGCCTTTGACATAGGTGCTTGGCATGTGGCAACAGGCTCTCATGCCTGTGGCACTATCCACTGAAACCACTCTACTTTCTTAGTCACCTTGCTACCCCTCTCCCTTCACCCTCCATTTTTAGACAGTGTCTCACTATATAACCCAAACTAGCCTAGAAATTATGAATCTCCTGTTTCTACCTCCACAGTAGTGTAGTAACAGGTATGAAGATTGACATCCAGACCTGGAATATGAACTATCTGTTCATAAATTTATGTTTGTGACCCTTTCTATGAAGGTCGTGCTTTACATTTCTTTTTAGGTATTAGTATTTTTTTTTACAGTAAGATTTTTATTTTTATATTCACTTTATGTGAATGAGTATTTTACCTACATGTATATATGTGTGCCTATGGTTGCCGGGTGCTGAGGTCAGAAAAAGGTGTTGGATACCCTGGGACTAGAGTTGTAGACCACGGTGAGCTGCTGGCAGGGTGCTGGGAATTGAACTAAAGCCCTACGGAAGAACAGGTAGTGCTTTTCACAACTGCTAAACCAACTACTCAGGCCTTAGAGACTAATCTTTAATAAAGTTATTATAAATAGTATTGTATTTCAATTTAATTTTTTCTTTATTGAGATTGGGTCTCACTTTGTAGCCCTGGATAGCCTATAACTCTTTATGTAGACAAAGCTGGCCTGAAACTCATGAAGGCCTCTTGCCTCTGCTTCCAAAACACTAGGCTTAAAGGTGTGCTCAGTTGTCTTTTATTTTTCAAATAATAAATTAAAAAAATTACATGAAGCCGGACGGTGGTGGCATACCCCTTTAATCCCAGGACTTGGGAGGCAGAGGCAGGTCCATCTCTGTGAGTTCAAGACCAGTTTGGTCTACAGAGCAAGTTCCAGAACAGCCAAGGCTGTTACACAGAGAAACTCTTTCTTGAAAAAAAAATTTTTTTAAATGTGTATGAGCATCTTTGTATGCCATGTGTGTTCAGTCATCTGTGAAGGCCAAAAGGGGATAGTGGATTCCCTGGAGGTGAAATTATAGGATTTGATTAGCCTGACATGAGTGAAAGGAACTGAACTTGGGTCCTCTGAAGTGAGAACAGCTGAGTTATCTCTCCAGCCCCAGTGTTATCTTCTTACTAGCCTGTTAACATACTGAAAGGGAGAAGCAACAACTTCTCTCCCACAAAGAAACTGCTCCAAAATGTCTATGTATATATAGTCATTATTTGTGTCTAATGACGGTGAAAACTTCTTTGGAGACACTCAGGATGGCCTCAGGTGTGCAGGGTGACTTTGAATTTGTATCGGATGGGGTGGTGTTAAGCATTCTAAATGTTGATTGGTCCTGCTTGCTATATGTTACTTACTTTGTCTCTGATTGGTTAAATAAATGCTGAGGCCTGGGACTGGGCAAAGACGGAGGTAGGCAGGACTAAGGTGCGCAGGCTTTTTGAGAGAGAGAGAGCATCTTGGGAAGAAGAAGGTTGCTGGAGCGAAGCCAGGGCAAACAAGGACAACACACCATGGGGTAGATTAAAGAAGATCCTTCCACATGGCCTGGAAGATCGGCTTAGCATGGAGAATAATAGTTCAAAGGGACGTATGTATATATGGGGTTATATTTGGGTAATAGAGTTATGAGCTAGCTTAGATGGGCTAGGATTATACAACTCAGGCCTAGGCTTCTTAGAATCCACATGGTGTCTGTGTGTATTCATTTATAATGGTGGGTTAAGGATTAACACCGCTGACTAATTAAATATAATATAAATACTAGTAGTTTAATTAGCCATTTTTGTTCTACATCTGACCCTCTTGCTTTCACAGCCGGACAATGTCTGTTTCATGAGTTGCTGGGGATCAAAGCAAAGGTTTTGTGTAACCTAGGCAAGCACTACACTGACTGAGATATACAACAGCCCTTGTTTACTGCTAACTTACTGTGTTGGTGTGGTCTGATACAGTGCTTTCCTAAGAATCCCAGGTGTGCCTCCATGCAAATTGCTGAGCTCACAGATCTATTAATCCCGTTTTATTTATTCCTTTTTTCACTGCATCATTTAGTTAGCACCTACAACAGGCATTATAGTTGTTGACAATGGCTATCTTTAAAATTGTTATTTATAAAAACGCCTAGTGTGTTGGTGCACACCTTTATCCCACCACTTGGAGGCAAACACAGGTGGATCAATGTGAGTTCGAGACTAGCCTGGTCTACAAAGTGATTTTAAGAATAGCCCTCCCGAGATGGAGAGATGATTCAGAGGTTAAGAGCACTGCTGTTCTTCCAGAGGTTATGAGTTCAATTCCCAGCAACCACATGATAGCTCATAACAACCTAGAATGAGATCTGGTGCTCTCTTCTGGCATGTAGGCATACATGCATACAGAACACTATATAGATAATAAATAAATAAAGTTAAAAAAGAAAAAGGAAGAAGAATAGGCCTCCCACCCCTCTTTTTGAGCCATGGTCTCCTGTACCTACTACTCTGGTACAGGAGAACCAGAAGCTCAAGCTCAGCCTGGGAAGAGGGCTCAGCAGGCAGAAGTCATTGCTACAAAACCGATGACTTGAGTCCAGTACCACAGCTCACACAGTGGATTGAACTGATTGATGTCTACAAAGTGGTATTATGACAAATACATGTTCTCTGTGTCATCAGTAAGCATGCAAACACATGAGTAACAAATACATACATATATAAATGAAATTTAAAAATGTTCATTGTCATCATTAGCTAAATAGAAAGCCCAAGGCAAGCTTAGACTACAAGGAATCTTATCTTAAAACAAACAAAAAGTATATCCAAATATTATTACTGAAGATATGGGTCTTAAGTTTCTTTTAGTACATGATTTTAATTATAGACTAAATTTCTTGGGTATATATTTATCATTTCTAGCTATGTCATTTTTTAAAAGTTTTATTTATTTATTATATATACAGTGTTCTGTCTGCATGAACGCAAGAGGGCACCAGATCTCATTATAGATGGTTATGAGCCACCATGTGGTTGCTGGAAATTGAACTCAGGACCTCTGGAAGAGCAGCCAGTGCTCTTAACCTTGGAGCCATCTCTCCATCCCCTAGTTATGTCATTTTTAGGAAAATGTGTTTTTGAAAGAATTTGCCCTTTTCCTCTAATAAATAAACTTTATTTAGGAAAATAGATTTTTTAAAAATTGATTTATACCTGGTTGGTGCTGACGCATACCTTTAATCCCAGCATATGGGAGGCAGAAGCATGTGAATCTCTCAGTTTGAGGCAAAGTGAGTTCCAAGATAGCCAAGGCTACACAGAAAAGCTCTGTCTGGAAAAACAAAAACAAAAATCCCAAAAAAACAAAAACAAAAGAATTTATAATCCATTAATTCATGCTGGGCATGATGACACAGGACTTTAATCCCAGGACTCAGGAGGCAGATGAAGGGGGTTCTCTGTAGTTCTAGGATAGCCTAGTTTACAGAACATGTTCCGTAACAGTCAGGGCTACACAGTGAAATCAAATGTCAAACAAACAAACAAAAAAAGGTGTCTAATCTCATACCCAGCTCATCTTATCACTATCATTTTTCAAATACTTACTTTGTGTGCAGGCATATGTACATGTGTGTGCACACATGTAGAGGTAGGGACAACTACTAGGATTTGGTTTTCTTTTTATCATGTGGGTAAATCCATGGGAACATGGACCAAACCTCATGTTAAGCTTGGTGGAAAGCATCTTTACTGGCTGAGCAGTCTTACTGTCCCTTGTTCTGTTTTTGTGTGTGTGTGTATCTCACTACATAGCTCTGGATGGCCTGGAACTCACAAGAGATCTACTACCCTGAGTCTGTAGTGCCAGCACTGGAGGCATGCATCACCACACCTAGGTGCTACCCTCCCCCATTTATTTAGTTTATGAATGAAGGCTTACATGTATGTATGTGTACTGTGTACATACCTGGTTCTTTGGAGGCTAGAGAAGGAAAAGCCAGATACTGTGGAACTGGAGTTATAGGTAGTTATAAGCAAGCCTAAATGAGTTCTCAGAACTGAACATAAAGGTCCTCTGCAAATGCTCTTAACTGAACCATCTCTTCAGGCATTGTTTTTAAAAGACAGAATCTCACTATGTAGCCCTTGCTGGCCTCAATCTCAATATTTTCCTGCTTTAGCTTCTCAAGAGCTGGGATTACAGATGTGTGGATGTGTGAGGTATATGTCTTTATTGTGTGAGTATGTGTATGTTCTGTGTGGAGGCAAGAAATTGATGTCTTTTTTGCTCTCCCAGTTCCATAAAACAGATTATAATAGAAACTAGATCAAGATTTATTTTGCAAGATGGAGACACTGACTGCAGAAGGAGAAGGGTAAGCTGGGAGTTGTAACTCAGACTTGGAATCCTAACACTTGGTAGGCAGAGGCAGGAGAACTGCTTTACATGTGAAAACAGTCTGATCTGTCTGTACATAGACCAGCCAAGACTACATAGTGAGATCCTGTTTCTGTTTATTTGTTTTGAGATAAGGTTCCACTCTGTTGCCCTGGCTGGAACCCACTCTGAGATCAGGCTGGCTGAGGTTGTGTGCCTCTGCTCAGGGAAGGCATGTACCACCATGATTGGTCATATTTTCACTTTGCAGAGCTAGAGATGAAGTCCAGGTTCTGTATTTATTGGTAAGTGCTCTACCACAGAGCTCCATCTGCAGTCTCTCAACTTCCTGAAATGTTTCCTATGTTTGGTTCTCACAGGGGCGTGTTTTGTGGATGGACATGTTGGAAAAAAATTAATACACTTAAAACCTGTATATTTTCATGTATGTGAATTATACCTTAATTTAATAAAATTCATGAAGAAAAATGAAGCTGTTCATACTATCCTCATATTGTGTAGCCACATGCACACACACACCACAGTGTATGTATAGAGGCCAAAGGACAACCTGTGGTAGTTAGTTCTCGTCTTCCACCATGTGGGTTCTGTAAACTGAATTCAGCTTGTTGGGGAGATGAGAGGAATCAGACCCTCTGGAGCTGGAGTTACGGGCAGCCGTGAGTCACCCATATGGATACTAAGAACCAAACTCCAGTACTCTGCAATAACAGTATACACCACTGTATACTGTACCACTCGTTGGCAGGTCGGAAAACAAACCAGCAGGCAGAGCTCTTATATGGTTCTTGCCTCCAGCTTCCTGCCTGGAGTTCCTGCCCTGACTACTTTTGATGATGGACAATAACCTAGAAGCCTTTAAGCAAACCCTTTCCTCCCAAAGCTGCTTTTGGTCAGAGTTTTATCAGAGTGACAAAACGAAACTATAAGAGCTGCAGAACAAGTTCAAAGAGAGACTGAAGTACACGTTATCTGTTTCATGTTTGACCCAAATGAGCCTCATCATCCTTCCCTCTTTAAACATTAAGCACCTTGCATTGGCTTTCTGAGGGATGGCACTACAGGCATATATCCCCACATGCTTCTTTTTATTATTTTTAAAATTATGTGTACATGTAATGAGTATGTAAGGGCTTTTGAAAGGTACATACGAAGTCAGCCTCAAGCCTACCTGTGGGAAACACCTGGTTAACGGGTGTACCTCAGGGGAGGGCATAAGGATGGCCAATGAGAAAACAGCATTGGCCTGATGCATCATTAAGAGACAGAACATAAAGAAAAGCCTGGGAAATTGGAGAGAAAAGGCTTTTTGCTTGGCCTTGTTTCTGAATGCTGTTCAGGTGCTCAGTACTGCCTAACTTCAAAAGACTCTAGCTGTAAGACTGGCTGAAGATTGTGGTCTAGGTGGGCAGAGGCCAGGAGGGCCAAGAAAAGCCGCTGAAAGTGGCACCTGTCGTGAGTAACCTTGGGCTGGCAGAAGAGGCATGGCGCAGGACCTGCACAGAGAAAGTTTGTGAAAACCTGGCAGGCTGAGGAGACCCACTAGAGGTCTCAGTGCCAAGCAGGCATGTGCCAACTGCCAGCATCGAAGCAGCACAGAAAGAAAAGGCCTGACCTCAAAGAGAGGTGCACCCACAGCCTGTCATAGACCAGCCCCAAGGTGGCAAGCTTGGCCCGGCAGAAGAGGCGTGGCAAAGGAATTGTATAGAGAAGGTTCATAAGAACCAGGTGGGCTACGGAGAGCTGTGGCTGGCTGCACTGGCCAGCCAGCCAGAGGAGGCCGACCTCAAGTGGAAGTGAGGGTGCCATAGCAATGCCGGAGCCAGGTGACCAACAAGTGACTGCTGATTGAAGTGATCCTGTAGACAGACTGCTGACTAGTTGCCCTCAAAGGACCTGCCCCTGAGGACGTCTTGATCTGAGTATCCTTCCTAAAAGTGTTAAGAGTTGGTTAGTTGGTATTTATAGATATTAATAAATACAGTTTAAAAGATACGCCTACATGTATGTATCAGTATGTGCACATGAGGGCAGGTGCTAGCAGAGGCTAGAGGTATTGAATCTCCCCAGAACTGTAATGACAGGTGCTAGGAATCGAACCTCTGAACCACTGACCATCTCTGTACTGCAGTCCTTCAATGATTCTTTGATAAAATTCTTTTCCTTCTCAATTAGGATTGACCATTGAAGAGAAAAAAATATTACAGTTCTCATTTTTTGTCTCTTGTGACAAATCCACTGGACAGACATAAGTGTGACTATAAGCCGCTGAATAAAATGACATACATGTAAAGCCGTCTAGGGTCAGTATGACCATGACTGTTGTACTTTTCCAGGAAGAGCTGTGAGGATAGCCTAAAGAAACAGCAGAAGGGCCAGGCGTGGGGGCGCACGCCTTTAATTTGGCAAGAGGATCTCTGTGAGTTTGAGATCAGGCTGGTCTACAAAGCGAGTCCAGGACAGCCAGGGCTGTTACACAGAGAAACTCTATTTTGAAAAACCAAAAACCACAGCAAAAGGTACTCTGCCTGAAGAACTTGGTATAATCGAACTTCCTAGGATGCCTTGTGTGAACTGTGTGACAGCAGGAAGATTAAAGTCTGTTGCCCCAGTACCTTTTCTGTACATGTCTTTGATTTACCTTTTCATGCTTTCTTACCATTTCTGCATTTCACAATTTGGGTCACAGCTGTGGTTGATGAATCTGGCTTCATTGCCCATTCGATAACTGTCAATCACCATTCCGCTATCCAGGTTTAAACAGTAATGGTCACTGTGATTATGATACTGCTCAATCATCCTGTTCCTGAAGAAGACAGAAATAATTGAAAGCCAATTACTGATTAAATTGGAAGGCAGCTACTCTCACCATCAATGCCAAATCACTAATTAGTGATTAAAATAATATTAAAGTATACATCTTTAACTGTCTATCCTTATTTTGCAGATTTATCATTTTATTGTAATATCATTATTTACCTGAATTCTTGTTCGCTGACAACTTCCCCTAGGTATTCAATGATGAACTGGCCAGCTTTTAGGGGTTCTTTGGTTCTAATTCCCCAGCCTTTTTCTTCAGCTCGAAATCGTTCCAGACACTGTACCCATTCATGCCTCTGTATCCTCTGGTTACAGCACTGCTCACCACAGGGGCAAGTGTTAGGGGAACACTCAGCAAAGATCATTCTAGAAAGTAATAACTATAGTCAATTACATAATACACAATATAAATACATAATACTGTATCCATTTTATATCTTCAAATTATTTTAAAATTTAATTTATGAAACAATTTTAACAAGAGTAGTTAAATATCCAAGATAAAAATGATATAATTCAAAAGTTAATTTTGGGCTGGAGAGATGGCTCAGTGGTTAAGAGCACTGGTTGTTCTTCCAAAGGACCCAGGTTCAAATCCCAGCATCACATGGCAGTTCACAGCTGTCTGTAATGGCCAGGCGTGGTGGTGCATGCCTTTGATCCCTGAAATTGGGAGGCAGAGGCAGGTGGATCTCTGTGAGTTCAAGGCCAGCCTGGTCTACAAAGTGAGTCCAGGACAGACAAGGATACACAGAGAAACCCTGTCTTGGAAAAAAAAAAGTTAATCTTGTAGACTTTAAGATTTCTGTTACTGGGACACTTATACATGAAAGACAGCCCACAAGCTTTCAGGCTGTTGACCACTACCAAATACAAATTGTTCTTCTAGTCTAGCACTTGTTAGTCCAAAAGTCAACTGTGGGCTTTGTCCTGCGGTAGACTATCAGCCTATCAGCTCTGAGCACATGTGAGGGAGGGGCAGAGAGGTCCTGGGCGGGGTCAACCACTGTTACCCACACTCCTAGGTTGCCTGCATTTTGCTGTACTCTGTGCCCATACTTGCTCATGCTCTTCTTTTTAAAAAGAAAACCAATTAAAATATAAAATGTAACAAAAAAAAAAAAAGATGCCTGATACAGCCGGGCATGGTGGCGCACACCTTTGATCCCAACACTTGGGAAGCAGAGGCCGGTGGATCTCTGACATTGAGGCCAGAGCAAATTCCCCAGGACAGCCAGGGATACACAGAGAAACCCTGTCTCAAAACAAAGAAAGATAAAATGAAAAAAACAAAAAACCACAAAAACAAAACAAAAAAACCAAAACAGTGTGCTGAGGTGTATGATGTGAAATCTGAGAATAATCAATAAAAATATTATGTTGGAAAAAAATAACAAAGTAACACTAACTGCTAAACAGCTCCTTTTTTTGGGGGAGGGGGGTCCCCAGACAGGGTTTCTCTGTGTAACTGCTCTGACTGTCCTGGACTCACTTTGAGACTAGGCTTGCCTCTACCTCACAGCGATCTGCCTACCTCTGCCTCCTAAGTGATGGGATTAAAGGTGTGTGCCACCACGCCTGGCTAGACAGTTCCATTTAATGGAGACTTTATAATGGGTTTTTTGAAAAATAGGTATTAAGTAATATATTTGATTTTTTTCTTACATATTTATGGACTTACCACATTCCTTGTCTTGTCATCTATAATACAGATTTCCTTGTAGTGAGCAGTCTAACATGACATTCATTTGCCAGCATTGTATTTGAGGATTTTTTTTTTTCTGGTCGTTAAATAGGTTTGTTAGAACTGAATATAGATAGGCTATAATATAAAATAACCAATGTATTTAATATGGTGAATGTTCAAATGTCAGTTTCGTGTTTTGTTTTGTTTGGCTTTTTGAGACAGGGTTTCTCTGTGTAGCAGTAAGGACTGTCCTGGACTCACTTTGTAGACCAGGCTGGCCTCCAACTCACAGAGATCCACCTGCCTCTGCCTCCCAAGTTCTGGGATTAAAGGCGTGTGCCACCACGCCTGGCCTTGTGGTTGTATCTTAAGGCAACTTGGTCCCATTTTGGGACACTTATTTTTGGTGTTGTTGGGATACCTAAGGTCTTGCCAGTGAGGCTTACATCTTGGCTTAGTTCCCACTTTTCTATGTCTTTAGGGTTAAGAAAACTGTAAAAAGTCAACAAAATATAAAAGATAAATAGTAGACAAAAACAGACTAACCAAACCAAATTCTCAAAATTTATGAACAATGTGCCTGCCTGGTGCCTATGGATGTCAGAAACCACTGGAATTGGAGTTCTAAATTTCATGTGCATTGGTGTTTTGCCTGCATATAGGCTTGTTTGAAGTTGTCAGAGTTTCTGGAACCAGAGTTATAGACGGTTGTCAGCTATCATCTGGGTGCTAAGAATTGGACCCAAGTACTCTGGAAGAGCAATCAGAGCTCTTAACCACTGAGCCATCTCTACAGTCTCAATAGTATCTCTTTTGTTTTTCAAGACAGAATTCTCTTTGAAGCCCTCGCTATCTAGAACTCACTCTGTAGACCACAGAACTCTACCTGCCCCTGCCTCTTGAGTGTTGGGATTACAGGTGTGTACCACCACCTACTGCCTCCCAGTGAAATTTTTAATAGTAAAACAATGAAAATAAATTAGTTGATTGAAACTGCAACGTTGCTAACAAAGATACTTATTAATAGTCATAAACTCTTACATTAGGCCAGTGGAACAGCCAGCGGCAGTCTGGCAAGGCTGCTGCTGGGACTTGCAGCCAGAAGCCAGCAGACCTGCCTTAGCCAATGGCCTGTAGGCCTTTCAACCTGAAACTGCAACTTTCTTAACAATTACCTTTATTAATAATCATAAACTGTTATATTTGGCCAGCAGAACAGCCTCTGGGACTTGGTGGGAGACCTGCGGCGGGACTGGCTTGCCATAGCTGGCAGCCTGAAACTTGCAGCAGCCTTTTTCTCAAAAATTAAATACACTAAGAACTTTTAATGTTTCAACACTTAGGCCTTAGCTAGGGAGATTCTCAACTGGAACCCAACTACCTAATCCCAACCAGCCACGTGGCTCGCTGTACTTTCCAGAGTGATCAGACACATCTGTCGGTTTCCTTGTCTCCTGGGGGAAAGAAAGCTTCCTCTGTGTAAAACCCAGGGTTCCTTTCTTTGTCCTAAGAAGTCCTGCTTTTCTATACTCTTTCTGCCCACCTAATTGGCCATCAGTGACTTTTATTAACCAATCAGAGAGTGCCTTAGAAAGACAGTACCCAGATCTCTGAGCACTGAAATCAGCCTCTGAGAATCAATGTATAAGACCTTCCTCCAACAGTTGACCAAAACAGAAGAGGCCAATTCAGGCCTATCAACTTGATAGTTGATAAAAAGTGTTGTTCCCAAAAGTGATGAGCCTGTAGACTACATTGATAGATAAATGTGTAAATGTAAAAAACTTGTAAGTAGCTGGGGATGGTTCACAAGGCATGAACTTTCACAAACCAAACCAAAACCAAGCAAGGTAGTGGTGGTACATATATTTAACCCAGCACTCAGGAGCCAGAGGCAGGAGAATCTCTAAGTTTGTTTGAGGCTAGCCTGGTTTACAGAGTGAGTTTCAGAACAGCCAGAGCTAACACAAAGTAACCCTGTCTCAAAAAAACAGGGGCTGGATAGATGGCTCAGGGATTAAAAGCACTGGCTGCTCTTCCAAAGGACCCAGGTTCAAATGCTAGCACCCACGTGGCAGTTCATAGTTGTCTGTAATTGCCAATTGTGGTGGTGCACGACTTTAATCCCAGTACTTGGGAGGCAGGTGGATCTCTGTGAGTTCAAGGCTATCCTGGTCTACAGAGTGAGTTCCAGGATAGCCAGGGAAACACAGAGAAACACTGTCTCAAAAAAAAAAAAAAAAAACCCAAAAACAAATGAACAACAACAACAAACCAAAAACAAACTTCAGCACTTGGCACTTAAGAGGCTACGCAAGAAGAACAAACTTCTAAGACAACTGAAAATAAACAATCCACACTAAAAATAATCATTATCTCCAAATGAATTAGCTTCACAATTTCTACCTCTGATGACATTATTACCATCCCATTAGTATTAGTGGTTATTGATCATGTTCATGCTTAAACATGCTAATAGCTTATTAACATAGCTTATCTTGAAAATTATGCCTTTCTTTTGGACTGTCCCTTATTACGACTTAGCATATGTTGAAACCCAGGAAGGCACCATTTATCTCAGCACTCAGGAGGCAGAGGCAGGCAGATCTATCTCTCTGAGTTTGAGGCCAGCCTGGTGTACAAAGCCAATACCAGAACAGCCAGGGTTGTTTCACAGAGAAACTATGTCTTGCAAAAACAAAGGGCTGGACATGGTGGTGCAAACCTGTAATTCCAGCACTCAGGAGACAGGCAGGTAGATCTCTGTGAGTCAAGGCCAGCCTGGTCTACAGAGTGAGTCCAGAACAATCAGGGATAGACAGAGAAACCCTTTCTCAATAAACAAAGAAAACAAAACAACAAACAAAAAAGAGAAAAAAAAACAAAGAAATGAATGAATGAATAAAATACCAAACACTTTGCTTATTAATATATTACATCACTTCATGTTATCCTTAGAAACTTCCCCCAGAGAAGGTGTCTTTTTTTTTTTTTTTTTGGTTTTTTGAGACAGGGTTTCTCCGTGTAATAGCCCTAGCTATCCTGGACTCGGTTTGTAGACCAAGCTGACCACGAACTCACACAGATCTGCATGTCTCTTCCTCCTGAGTGCTGAGATTAAAGGCATGGACCACCATGCCTGGCTGAAGGTGGCATTTTTTTTTTTTTTTTTTAAGATTTATTTATTTTGTATACAGTATTCTGTCTGCAGGTATATCTGCAGGCCAGAAGAGGGAACCAGATTTCATTACGGATGGTTGTGAGCCACCATGTGGTTGCTGGGAATTGAACTCATGACCTCTGGAAGAGCAGCCAGTGCTCTTAACCGCCAAGCCATCTCTCCAGCCCCCAAAGGTGGCATTTTGATCAGAAAAATTAACCACCTCTATGTTTGATTAGTAAAAAAAAAAAAAAATTCAAATTTAGGTACACAAGACTTTTCCTGACACTATATCCTATCCATTAGTATCAGTGTACAATATGTAGAGGAGAAAGGAAAGGAAGTGTTTTACACACACTCCCCAACATCTTAGAATTTTAGAGAAATCAGTTACAGTACCTATTGAGGCAGTCATCCCCACAGCCCTTCCTGGTGTCATCATCTGGCTTCTTACAATTACAGGTGGTAGCCTCATAACCAGAAAGAGGTTTGACATCAACGTAGACATCTTGCGAAGACAGTAAATAAAAAATTTTTAACCTTGGAATATACAGAATTATCTTTCAAATGTCAACATAGGAGGAACATTGATGTTTTGAAGGCAGAAAAACCATCTAAGTTACTCACTTGAACGGATTTTTTTATACAGGGGGACATCTGGCTTTTTGTATAGCTAGAAGAAAAAAAAAAACTTGATACAGCGTTTAGCTTCAAATGACAGTGTGGCATCAACCCCTAAAAATACAGGAAATGTGTTCTGTTCATATAAAAATATATGTAGGAAGCTGGGCATGGCGGCTCACCTCTGTAGCAGTTGGGATTTGAGGCAGAGGGATCACTGCGAGCTTAAGCTAAATAGTGAATATTTTTGAGCCTTTCAGAATTGGGTATGGTTAAGGGAAATGTAGAGTGATCTTTATATTTCCTCCCAAGGAATAAAGGGCGACAGAAAATTAGAAATAATAAGCATTTATACAGTTTATGAAAAGTTATCATAAATTTTTTGAGACAACATCTATGAAGCCTTGGATGGTCTGAAATTTTCTATGTGAAACTTTGGCTCAACTCCTTATCCCTTTCTGAGTGCTAGGATTATAGGTGTATTTAATAATATCTGATTTACAGCAATGTATTTTGAATTTTTTTAAAAGAATGTTGCTGGATAACTATAGAAAAGAAACATTATGAAGACCAGAGCTACTATTCACTTGGAAAACTTAAGATTCTATTTGCTTCTAGCAAAGGAAAGAGGTTGAAAGTAAAGGTCAGTGGTATAAAGCATGTTCAAGCCTCAGCATCAGTCCCTCCACAGAAGCACAAAACTATATAAGCCCTAAACATGCGTTTATGGTGAAATTATATGAAAACGGGAAGATTAGCTGGCCTCTCAGCTGTCACACTCACTGGCTGGGAATCATAGGAAATCAACATTAAGACTTTTATTAGGGTGGCTAAGCAACAAGCTCCCAGAAAGTGCTGGTGGTGCTTATCTCTAGTTCCAGCACCATGGAGATGAGAGCAGCAAGGACAGAGGTGACAGGCTAAGGTTAGCTACAGAGCAAGTTCAAGGCCAGTCTGGGTAATATGAAACACTGAAGAAAGAGCTCTTAAATGTTTGAATTAAGGTGTGTTGCAAAAGAAAGAGCAATTTGAACTGAACTTTATCATTTAGTAATTTAGTAAAGTCAGAATTTATTTCATTACATTTTTTTCGGTCCATGTTGAAAAGTCCCCTCATCATCAAAAATAAGAAAAAACTTAGTCTCTAAAACTAAGCCAGGCGTAGTAGCGCACACCTTTAATCCCAGCACTTGGGAGGCTGAGGCGGGTGGATCTCTGTGAGTTCAATGCCAGCCTGGTCTACAAAGTGAGTCCAGGACAGTCAGAGCTGGTTTTTGTTTTTGTTTTATTTTTAATGTTTTTGACAGTACATCCACATTCTTGAGACCTGCATGAAATAGAATTCTTACAGCACAAAATATTTGCTACCAAAACAAAAGCACAGAATAAGAACAGAAGGTTGCCCAAAGAAGCAGGAACTTACTGTAATTCTGAAGTATGAGTAAAGGTTTTTCATATTAAATATGTATGTATGTAAATTCATTTTTCTTAGTCTCTAACCTTTATAAGGACAATTCTCAATATATCCTAAGATATCATTAAAAGGAACCAACCAGAGGAAACAAACATACACTCCCTACTCTCTAACACTTAACAGCAGAGGAGAGGCCTTTTGTACCTGATTATGTTTCCACTGCCACAGGATGTCGTAGGGAAGCTGAAAGTCAATTCTCTTCTGTCTGAGGTACTTTCCTGAAATAGAAAACACTGTCAATTTCAACAACTATTCAGATATACAGTCCATACAAAGAGAGCAAATAGGTATACCCAAAATATATTTTTTAGTCATCTCTAGAAAACAATTAACAAAGCAAAATTACTACTGAAATTTATAAGTCACTATGGAACTAAACACTAGGAAGTTTTTTTATTATTATTATTTGAGGGGGGGCAGGGTTTCTCTGTGTTAACAGCTCTAGCTGTCCTGGACTCGCTTTGTGGACCAGGCTGGCCTCGAACTCACAGAGGTTTGCCTGCCTCTAGTTTTTTACTACTAAAGCTACAATCATAAAGTACCTGGTACTTGTTCTCCTTCATTATTAGATAGACTTCAATGCTACAAAAAAGGGGGTAATGAGGCTGGAGAGAAGGCTCAGTGCTTAAGAGCTCTTTCTTTTCTTGAGAGGACAGGGTATTTGACAGTCCGGTTTCAAGGATCTGATACCCTCTTCTGAACTCTACAGACACCAGGTACAGTATAATGCAAATACATCCACACAGGTGAAACAGTCATACATAGAACAACAACAAAAATCTAAAACTATTAAAGGGGAAAGGTACAGAAATCCAGGCTGGTTCATGGATAAAGGTGTCTGCTATCAAGCTTGACTACCTGAATTTGATCCCTGGAATTCACATGCTGGAAGAAAGAGAATGTACTCCTACAAACTGTTCTTTCCCTCCCACACAGCACTGTGGAGCACATATTCTCACACTCAACATTAAATAACATGGGGGCTGGAGAGATGGCTCAGTAGTCAAGAGCACTGGCTGCTCTTCCAAAGGACCTGGGTTCAAATCCCAGCATCCACATGGCAATGCAGAGCTGTAATTGCCAGATGTGGTGGCGCACGCCTTTAATCCCAGCACTAGGGAGGCAGGGGCAGGTGGATCTCTGTGAGTTCAAGGCCAGCCTGGTCTATAAAGTGGGTCCAGTACAGTCAAGGATACACAGAGGAACCCTGTCTTGAAAAACCTTAAAAATAAATTAAATAACATAATATAAGTGAAAAGGGACATCCTTGAATTCATATAATTGCAGAATACATGTCACCCATGTGATGATGGTTCAGCAGGTTAACACCCCCTGAGTTTGGTTCCCAGACTTCACCCTGGAAGGAGAGCCAGTTCCCGAAGGATGGCCCCTTACTGTTCAATATTTCTTTTTCGTTTTTAGAGACAGGGTCTCTCTCTATTCAAAGCCCTGGCTATCCTGGAACTCAGATCCATCCACCTGCCTCTGCTTCTCTAGTTCTGGGATTAAAGGCATAGGCCACCATGTCTGGCTCCTCTGACTTCTACGTGCACACGGGGGCATGTGCACACTAGGACTCACAAACACACATCATACTTACAGACACAGATACAGATGTACACACACAGTCTAAAGAGGCGGGGAGGGGAGAAGAGAGAATAAGCAGTGGGCTGGGGAGAGATGGCTCAGTGGTTAAGACTGCATACTGTTCTCTCCAGAGTGCCTGTTTGATTCTGAGCACTTCCATGGGTGGCTCACAATTGCCTGTAACTCCAGCTCCACATGTATGACATCCTTTTCTGGCTGCTGAGTGTACAATATATTCACTTACAAACACACACACACACACACACACACACACACACACACACACAATTAAAACTAAAATATAAAATCTTAAAAAAACATACCCACTTTAGTCCCAGCACTCACGAGGCAGAGGCAGGCAGATCTCCTTGAGTTTGAGGCCAGTGAATTTCAGGACAGCCAGGGCTACCCAAAGGGGAAGGGATCTTGGGAGGCAGAGGCAGGTGGATCTCTGTGGGTTTGAGGCCAGCCTGGTCTACAAAGTGGCCTGTTATACAGAGAAACCCTGTCTCGAAAAACCAAAAAAAAAAAAAAAAGATGTGCACCACCGTTGCCCAGCTCCTGCCAACTCTTAATATCGAGAATAACTACAAAAATTTAAAAAGTCTAGACTGGTCCTGAGAAGAGGGAACAGGTTTCTTTTTTTGAGACAGGGTCTTACTACATAGTCCTGCTGACCTAGAATTTACCATGTAGAGCAAGTTGGCCTTGAGCTACATAAATTTGCGCACCTCTGCTTCCTGAGTACTGGGATTAAAGACATGTGCCACCATGCCTGTTTTCCTCTTTAGTTTGTTTATTTTTTGAGACAGAGAGAACTTTTTGTTTGTTTGTTTTTTGAGACAGGGTTTCTCCATGTAGCCCTTGTTGTCTTGGACTCACTCTGGAGACCACGCTGGCCTTGAACTCACAGAGATCCAACTGCCTCTGCCTTCCGAGTGCTGGGATTAAAGGCGTGCACCACCATGGCCGGCACAACCAACTTTTTATAACAACAGTTGACTCTCTTATTGGCCAGCAATCCATATTTCCTCTAGACAATATATGTAGAGACAGAAAGTCTCTGAACCTCTTTACAAAGTGGGCTTGGGCTCATTCACATCTACTTAGCTGCTCACAGGCCATTGCACATCCCTATAGGACCACGTCTCCAGAGCTGACTCGATGCTTCTCTCTGTACTTATATTCCTCTCTGTCTAATACATGCAATGCTGACAAATGGAGAAAAAAGACCCATCTGTGTGGTTAGGAATATTAAAATTACTTACATGGAAGACCTTCATACAACCTGAGTATGAAATGAGCCATTAAAAATTAGATGAGGGGCTGGAGAGATGGTTCAGCAGTTAAGAGCACTGGCTGCTTTCCCAAAGGATCGGAGTTCAAATCCCAGCACCCACATGGCAGTTCACAGCTGTCTTTAACTGCTGGGTGTGGTGGCGCACGTCTTTAATCCCAGCACTCGGGAGGCAGAGGCAGGCAGATCTCTGTGAGTTCAAGGTTAGCCTGGTCTAGAGAGTGAGTCCAGGACAGCCAAGGATACAGGGATACACAAAGAAACCATCTCGTGACCCCCCCCCAAAAAAAAAAGAGAGAGAGATTAAGTTGACGTTCATTCATCCCAGCTCAAGGACTACACCTTGAACTTCCCTTATAGCAAGCAGCCAGAAAGGAGTGTGACCCCTCTCAGATAAGGATGGGAGGAAAGCAGTGATGCCCCAACTGAAATGGGGTCAGGGCAGGATACAGAGGGCCTCAGTAAAGCTCTGAAGGTTCAGGGGCCAGGGTCAGTGAGAATATAGTAAACTAGCAATGGCTGTAGCACATGCCTTTCATCTCAGCTCTCCGAAGGCAGAGACAGGCAGATTCCTACTGAGTTCCAGGAAAGCCAGAACTATATAGTGAAAGCCTATCCCAAAACAAACAAGCAAACAACAATGGCCACAGGCTATCGTGGAGGGACAGAGATGGCTTAGCAGCCAAGAACACTTACTGTTCTTCCAGAAGACCCAGGTTTGATTCCAAGAGCCAGTTTCAGGTGTTACAAAACCTTCTGTAACTTTAGTTTCAAGAGATCTGATGCCCTCTGGCTTCTGCTGGCACCTTACACAAGTGGCTCATATACACCCACAGAAACACATACACGCCATAAATAAATAAATAATTAAAATTAAATAAATGGAGATGTGGTTGCCTTAATGAAGAACTGTAGGTCAGATCCTCACAATGGTAAATTAGGGTATGGTTTATTTGAAAGGGTTACCAAGAAGCAACTTGCAATAAAAAACACAATTGACCTTGTTGCAGGGTGAATACAGTAGATATTACTACTGTTATGGACTGTAGAGCAGTGGTTCTCAACCTTCCAGATTTTGGGACCCTTTAATACAGTTTCTCATGGTATACTGAACCCTAGCCATAAAATTATCTCATTGCAACTGGGCATGTGGTGCACGCCTTTAATCCCAGCACTTAGGAGGCAGAGGCAGGTGGATCACTGAGTTTGAAGCCAGCGTGGTCTACAAAGAAAATCCAGGACAAGCCATAGCTACAAAGAGAAACCCTGGCCCGAAAAGAAAAAGAAAAAGAAACAGAATTTAAGTGCTACTTCATAACTGTAACTTGCTGCTGTCATGAAGTGTGACATTAATACCTGATACGCGACCCCCAAAGGAATCTAGACTCAGGGGCTGAGAACCACTGCTCTAGAGGGAAATGGAAATCAGGGTAAAACACATGAATTTACAGTTTAAAGATCGAGAAACAGTCAACCAATCACTTCTTAGACATAGTGAAAAAAAAACAAAAACACTGGTACTTGCAAGTGGGACAGCTGTGGTGATAAACTTGACCATGCAATTCTTAAACATTAGAACTATTTTCTGGCTGGACTGTAGAAGAGCTTTGTTTTTTGGGCAAGAAAAAAGGGGGGAGGGGTGGCTGGAGAGATGGCTCAGCAGTTAAGAGCACTGTTTGCTCTTCTAGGGGTCTGGAGTTCAATTTCCAGCACCATATGGTGGCTCACAACCATCTATACTGGAATCTGATGACCTCTTCTGGCATACAGGGGTACATGCAGATAGAGTTTTCAACTGTAAAATAAATAAATCTTAAAAAAAAAAAAAAAAGCTGTGGCTTTTGAAGCAGAGCTTACTTATTCAGGTAGGAACTCTGAAGACATGAATACAGAGAGAAATGTACACAGTAGAAGCCTAGCTCATAACGTTTTAGGTTGAAGAATCCAGAAGAAACTGGGATAAGGGCCATTCATATCATGTTTTGGCCAAGAATCTGGCTTAATTCTATCTGACCTGAGAGCCTGAGGACCAATTTGCTCGGCAAAGGAGAGCTCAAGCCCTGCACTGCACCTGAACAGCACAGTACAATTGGCCCCGGATGTGGGGATTGTGGGTAAGCCAGCCCCGAGGGTGTGAGTGTGGGAGAGCCAGTCCTGACTTTTTTCTGTTTTGTGGTGGTGTTGGTGAGAGAGATCCCCTCCCCTCCCTTCTGTCCTCACCACTGATGGCAGACAGATCTGGCCCTGTTGGGGTCAAAACAGCAGGAAAGCTGTCCCTGCCCCTCACATACTGTAGCACTAGTAAGAGCAGGCCCTGCACCTTGTCTGGGCGGCACACTACAGCCGGACCTGGATGTAGGTAGAGATTGTGATATTTGGGAAACCAGGCCCTGCAATTGGGGGTTGCAGTCCCCGAACCAGGGCTTTGAGTTGGCCCACCTCGCGGATGAATTACTGGAGTGCATGAAGAGGCCAGTTCCACAGACCCAGAACTACAGGATCTCCATGATACCAGACAATAACAGCATATCTGAGAAGAGTACCAGTGAGGTTCCAGTACTGAGAAAATAACAGAAGCCAGAGGCCTCATACCAGACCAAGGAGTCATTATAATGAACATTTGCAATAAAAAATGTGTGGACAAAAGGGAATAATTGAGACACACTACAGCTTCCACAGTAAGATATTTGTTTATGTGGGGGGAGGTTGCAAGGGTGGAGGGTGGGTCTGATGGGAGGTGGGAGAGGAGAGGGAACAGGGTATATGATGTGAATTTTACAAAACAAAGCAATTTAAAAAACAGAAAAACTGTGGACTTCTGAAGTTGGACTGGGTGTATCTTCCATTACAGTAGATTTTCCAAATCTATCGAGGAAATTGTCCATTTTGCTTGGGTTGTCAAATTTGGTGGAGTACAGATTTTTAAAGTAGGACCCAAAATTATGGGCAAAAGAAATAGTTTAAAAGTAAGGAATGTGCCGGGCGGTGGTGGCGCACGCCTTTAATCCCAGCACTTGGGAGGCAGAGGCAGGCGGATCTTTGTGAGTTCGAGGCCATCCTGGTCTACAAAGTGAGTCCAGGACAGCCAGGGCTACACAGAGAAACCCTGTCTCGAAAAACCAAAAAAAAAAAAAAAAAAAGTAAGGAATGTATACAAGGCAAGTGGTAGTGTTATGACATTAGTGCTCATTTTCATTTTCAAATTGATAGAATGAACATCATCTGATAGGCCCTTGGGGATTATCTTGATTATTTTAATTTAATGTGGGAAGACCAATCTATTTTTTTGTTTTTATTTTTCAAGACAGGGTTTATTTGTATATCTCTGGCTGTCCTGGATTCACTTTGTAGACCAGGCTGGCCTTGAACTCAAGAGAGCCACCTGCCTCTGCCTCCCAAGTGCTGGGATTACACGCGTGTGCCACCATCCCCGGCAATGACAGACAGCTGTGAACTGCCATGTGGCTGCTGGGATTTGAAACCAGGTCCTTTGGAAGAGCAGCCAGAGCCGGGCCACCTCTCCAGTTATGAGAAGACCAATCTTAATTGTTGGTAAGACTATTTCTGAAGGAAGGGATCCTGGGCTATATAAAATGAGAGGAAGCAAATTGAGCAATTACAAGCATTCATCTCTCTCTGCTTCCTAATTGTGAAGCAATGTGATCAACTGTTAACACTCTAGCTGCTTTGATGTCCTGGTACTGACGGACTGAACCCACAATAGAAAGTGAGGCAAAATAAACCCTTCCTCCCTTATATTCTTTCTCCTAGGGTACTTATCATAGCAGCAGCAAAGGAAACTAAGACAACCTGTCATTCCTCTTTTTTTTTTTTTGGTTTTTCGAGACAGGGTTTCTCTGTGTAGCCCTGGCTGTCCTGGACTCAATTTGTAGACCAGGCTGGCCTTGAACTCGCAAAGATCCGCCTGTCTCTGCCTCCCAAGTGCTGGGATTAAAGGCGTGCGCCACCACTGCCCGGCTCTGTCATTCCTCTTGAAGTGAGAGATAGTAATTAATTTCTAAAAAGTGAGATGAGGACTGGGAGTGGAGTGCATCCTTCTATGACCAGAATGTGCAGATGAAATCAGGACAGTCAGGAGGTCTCAATTTTATGTGTGTATCAAGTTGAAGCTGATCTAGAATATAGTTTTTTGTATTTTTGTTTTTTTTCTCAAGACATGGTATTTCTGTGTAGCCCTGACTGTCCTGGAACTTGCTCTGTAGACCAGGCTGGTCTCCAGAGATACAGCTGCCTCTGCCTCCTGAATGCTGAGATTTTTGTTTTAGTTTTAGGTTTTTTTTTTAGGTTTTTCCTGACAGTGTTTCTCTGTATAGTCCTGGTTGTCCTGGAACTCACTCTGTAGACCAGGCTGGTCTTGAACCCACAGAGATTCATCTCCTGAATGTTGAGATTAAAGACATGTGCCACCACTGCCTGGCTAAGACTATATCTTAAAATAACAAAACTAAAATCCAAAACAAATAGACAAATAATAAAAAGTAAGATCTATCTAAAGAGTGTGCTCGATTAATTTAAGCTCAAAATATGTCCCAGGAGAACCTACTCAAGACTCTCATTTGGAAGAAAAGGAATTATGTCCATTCCTTAGCTAATCTCTATTTTAAAAACAAGAAAACACCAGGGTTGGTACACAGATCAATGGTAAAGTGTATTTTTTTTCCTTTATTTCCTTTTGATTTAAATACAGGGTCTTATGTATCCCAAGCTGGTCTTAAAATCACTGTAGCTGAAGATGTCCCTGCTCCACCTGCCTTCACCTGGAGTGCGAAAATTACACGAATGTTCTCAACCTAGTTCATGAGGTACTGAGCATGCAATCCAGGTTTATTCTTGTTAGGGATACACACCACCAAGTGAGCTAAATCTCCATATTGAGAAATCTTGAAAATTTCTTGTAAATAAATGGTAAAGAATTTGAACCTAGTAGAAAAAGAACACAGAGACTTTCCCTAAATTCATAATATACAACTTCTTATCATCAATAAATTATGGGGACTTAATACTCACCAACATGAATGGGTGCTGGGAATAATCCATATTCATGCTCTCCTGGAGTATATTCCAGTTTCTCTTTCTTTAACTGGATCAATCGGCTCTTTGGGCTATGATGGGAAAATGAATAAGAAAGCCAATAAATTTCTTCCTGAGTTAAAATGAAAGTAGATTATATCTGGCAAGATGGTTCAATGGGTCAAGCCACATTCCCCCAAGAATGACAACCTGAGTTGGAACCCTAGAAACTCTACTGTTGAAGGAGAGAATCAGCTTCTGAACCCTGTCCTTTGTTCTCAATATGTATGTGTGCCAGTCCCTTTTCAATAAATAAGTAAAAAGAAAAAATGTAATGTAAAAAACATACTTTAATAAACCCCTGGGGGGGCTGCAGAGATGGCCCAGTGGTCTGCTCTTCCAGAGGTCCTAAGTTCAATTCCCAGCAACCACATGGTGGCTCAAAAATATCTGATACCCTCTTCTGGCCTGCAGGAGTACATGCAGATAGAGCTCTCATACATGTAAAATAAATAAATAAATCTTAAAATTTTTTTTTTAAAAAAGTCTTGACCTTCTAGCTGTATAGAGGCATATGTCTATAATCCCAGCACTGGGGAGGCAGAGGCAGGTGGAGGTCAGCTTGGTCTATAAAGCCAGTCAAGGACAGCCAGGGTTCTGATACACAGAGAACCCCCCTCAAAAAACTACATCCTTTCTTATTTTTAAACAACAACAAAAGGCATAATTAGAAGCCAAACTACAGAATGGAACTTAGAAGACAGAAGTTAACTTCAAGAATGATAATTATAACCCTATAACATAGTGCAGCATCAATAGTCCAGTGAATACTAAGGTACATGAGAGTTATATATACAAAATATATCACATATATATGACATATATTACAAATACATATATAAACATATCTCTAAAACATCACACACACACCAAATGTAATAAATTTGTTTTTAAAAATATTTAAAAATAAGCTTACAGTTACTACTACTTACTCTGTAGTTTTGTAAACATCTGAATATAACCCAGCTCTCTGGTATTTTTTCTTTGGAGGACGAGGGGCTTTCTTTTCTCGTGGAATGAGAGCCAGAACAGGTTGCAAGGTACTTTCAGGTTCAGAAGGTTCAGCTGGGGTTCCAAGAGGACTGGGAATGTCAACTGGTGTTTCTATAAAGCTAGGAGGAAAAGTTTGAAGATGTTATTGTGAAAAATAGATATTTTATTTATTTGTTGTTTTTGAGGTAGAGTCTTGGCCTTGAACTTGCTAAATAGCCAATGGTCTTAAACTCCTGATTCTTATGCCTCCCATTCCTATTAGAGCCATGCATGCTTCAGGTGTGTTGATGCCTCCTTCTAATGCCAGAGTCAGGCAGAGTTTTATGAGCTGGAGGCTATCCTGGCCTACACTACAGTTCTAGACTAGTCAGAGCTACATATAAGATTGCCTTAAAAAGAAAGAAAGAGGGGCTGAAGAGATGGGTCAGAGATTAAGAGCACTGGCTGTTCTTCCAAAGGTCCTGAGTTCAAATCCCAGGAACCACATGGTGGCTCACAACCATTTAGAATGAGATCTGGTGCCCTTTTCTGGAGTATAGAGATACATACAGGCATAATACTGTATACATAATAGATAAATCTTTAAAAAAAGAAAGATCGATCAAGGCACATGCTTATGATTAGTGCCTTTAATCTTATCGCTTAAGAAGTTGAGGCAAGGGGCTGGAGAGATGGCTCAGCAGTCTGCCCCTTCAGAAGACCTGGGTTCAGTTCCCAGCACTCACATGGCAGCTCACAACTGTCGGTAACTCCTGTTCCAGTAGATCTGACACCCTCACACAGACATACATGCAGTCAAAACAGCAATGTACATAAAATAAAAGTATATAAATTGTAAAAAAGAAGAAGAAAGAAGAAATTTGCTGAGGGCCCCAAACAGGGCGATCATCACCTAAGTGGGTCCCAGGGAAAAGGTGAGTGTGCTGTGCGCCCAACTCTCCAGCCTTCACTCTGAAGATAAACAGGCTCCACAGGGGTAATATCTAAGCATTATCTGTTTTTACTATTTTGTCCCCTAGCTTATATACAGAACCAAATGGGTGTTTCCACATGAAGCTATGTGGGCCAATCACATTAAAGGTCATCCTATTACAACACATAAGCCTGGTAACATGATAATCATGCATTGTCATGAGTACGGAAGGAAGTCTTGCTCGTCCAATCAGCTATACCCATGATTGGGCTTAAACTCCTCCCCAGCACCTTACAGAGGCGCTATCTTAGATATCTCCCACAAGTTACTTTCATTTTCCCAGTTACGATGCATTCATTTCTCATAAGCCTCCATTTCCCAGGTCCCCACAGAAATTGAGGCAGGGCTGGAGCAATGGCTCAGTGATAAGAGAACTGGCTGCTCTTCCAGAGGACCCAGCACCCACATGCAGCTCACAACTAACCCCAGCTCTAGGTGCTCTGACTCAGATCCTCACACAGACATACATGCAGGCAAAACACCAATGCACATAAAATAAAAAAAGAAGAAATTGATGCAGAAGAAAGTCATTCAAAGTCATTCTTGACTGCACACAAGTTTAAGACCAACCTGTTTAAAACCAAAATCTGAGTGGTCAGGCATGGTGGCTCACACCTGCAATCCCAGCACCCTAGAGGCTAAGGCAGGCAGACTGCTGTAAATTTGAAGACAGCCTACCATATAAAGTATGACTGTATCTGAACAACAACAATCTTCAAAGTAAGCCTAGTGATGGTACAAGTCTATGTACTACTATCTAGGCTGAGGCAGAGTGATGTCAAGTTCAAGGTCAGCTTGGACAACTTACTGAGACATTACCCCCTTCAAAAAAAAAAAAAACAACACACACACATAAACACACAGCACAAATGCGCGCACACACAAACACGCATGCACACACAGTACACACACACGCACACACAGTACACACACACGCACACACAGTACATACACACACACACACACACACACACACACACACACACACACACACACA
>CAJQZJ010032773.1:863792-874983 GCA_907164525.1 Lophiomys imhausi
CACACACACACACACACACACACACACACACACACACACACACACACCTTCCCTACTTCCCAACACAGAAAAACAAAAACATTTCCAGTAGCTTAAAAAATTCCTTAGGTAGCTCAGATGATCATTGGAGGAGGTCAAGGGGGTACCCGCTGTTCCTGTTTCCTCCCGATATGGATAATGTTTGCTTCTCTAGAATTTCACATAATATAAAGATGGAGAATACAGGCTTAGTATTCGAATGTATTCCTGAAATGGACACTTAGACTCTGTCTTTGCTAAAAAGAAATGATTCCTATCTCAAGCCCAAAAGGTAACTACAACAGGTTGATACATTTTTGTTTTGTTTTGATGTCCTGAAAAACAAAACAAATTGATTGAATAAAAATAGGAAATTATGAGGTATAAAGTTTAACTTACTGTGTGTGGGTGGAGCATTTGTGTAATAGCTCACATATGGAGAGGTCAGAGGACAACTTATGGGAATTGGTTTTCTCTTGTCTTTAGGCTTGGTGACATGTGTTTTTATTTAGTGAACCACCTCACCCTTGCCTATTTTCCTTGCTTATATGCAAAACTTTTTCTGTCTGTCTGTCTGTCTGTCTGTCTTTGTTTCTTTCAGAGTTTTACTCTGTGACCCAGGCTGGCCCTGAACTCATGAACTGTCTCTTCATGAACAATTCATGTCACCTCCTCCTGAGTGCTGGGGTCAAAGGTCAGCTCATTTTCCTCTCCCTGACTCTGTCAACCAGTCTTGCTTTTACTTTTTTTTCTCCTCTCCTCCATCTTCCTTTGGCTAGTTTATGCCCCCCCCCCCCCCCTTAAACCATCTCTCTCTCTGCTTCCTAAGATTCAGCTCCCTGGTTTTATGGTCTCATGTAGCCCGAGGCTGGCTTTGAGCTCCTGCATCTACCTCCCAACTGGTAGAACTGCAGACACACAGCAGCACACCAAGCTTTCATCTCTTTTTTGGGGAGTGGGTATCAATACACAGGTCAGGCTAGCTAAGAAATAGTAGTTATCTGCCTGCCTCAATCTCTCTAGTGGTAGAAACACCAGCCTTGACCAATAACAACAAAAGGTTTCTTTTTTTTAATTGCTAAAGAAAATTTTATTCTCTTAATTATTTGTCTCCAGTTACTCAGGTTTAAACGTATGGTCTTGCGTAGGCAAGGCGTCTATCAGGAACACAGGACCAGCCACCTAAGCACTGAAATTTCAGGCATGAATCACCACATCCATGACCCACTAAAATAAAGTTTCTTCTTTCCTCTTTTTTTCTTTCTTTCTTTTCTTTTTGAGATAGGGACTCAAAATAGAAACTCATTTTCTAGCTGAGGTTAGCCTTGAATTTCTGACTCCTGTCTCCACACCCCAGTGCTAGTATTATAAGCATGTGCCATAATGCTATACAAAGGACTAGACCTCACCACACATGCACTCCTGGTTGCTCTTAAACTCATAGCCTCCATAGTTCTAGGATCACAAATATGCCTGGCTCAGAAATCTTTGCTGGGCAGTGGTGGCGCACACCTTTGATTAATTCCACCACTCAGGAGGCAGAGGCAGGAGGATCTCTGTGAGCTCAAGGCCAGCCTTGTCTATAGATCAAGTTCCAGGACAGCCAGGGCTATACAGAGAAACCCTGTCTTGGGGGAGGAGGGAGAAATCTTTGTCTATACCAAGGTTATAAAGACTGTCTCTTATGTGTTTTGTGTTTTATGGTTTTAGAAATTTCATAGAAACCCATTTCAAGTTAAAATTTTCATGGTATACAGAGAATGGTCCTCTGTCTTCATAAAGCCAGCTAGTTGTTATTTTTGTTAAGAAGCCTACATTCATAACATTAGAATTATGTTTGTAAGGAATGAATTGACAGCACAGGAGTGGCGGCTCACACTGCAATCCTAGTACTTCTGAGGTTGGCACAGGATTTCTCTCATTTCTAGCCCAGGCTGCGCTACACAATGATTCTAGCCAGCCTGAACCACAAAGTAAAACCTTGGTTCTTCAAACAGACAAACAGCTAACCAACCCACCATACCAACCCCAGCAACACCCCAACCCCACATGAACCAGAAGGCAATGTATAGGGCCAACCTGACAGCTCATACATAAAGGCACGTGCTGTCAGCTGTGAGGATCTAAGTTACATACCTGGACCCAGAAGGTGGAAAAGTATAATTTACTTCTATAAGTTGTCCTTTGGCTTCTGTCCTGTGTCCTTGCCACACAAATATATACAATAAATAAATACAATAAAAATGTTTTTTTTAAAGTATATACGGATTATCTATTTCTGGTCTTTAAAGGTTTTTTTTTTTTTTGGTTTTTCAAGACAGGGTTTCTCTGTGTAGCCCTGGCTGCCCTGGACTCACTTTGTAGACCAAGTTGGCCTTGAACTCAAAGAAATCTGCCTGCCTCTGCCTCCCAAGTGCTGGGATTAAAGGCATGTGGCACCACGCCCAGCAAGTTTTTTAAAGTTGTATTTATTTATTGTAATTCAGATCATCAGGCTGGGAGACATATACTTTTATCCATAATAACACAAGTTGAAAACAAGACTTTCTGTATATGTTTATAGTCCTGGCAGGAATGGATACTCTTTTCTTTTCTTAGAAACAGAATTTCACTATGTAGACTTGACTGGCCTTGATTTCACAGATGTCTGGTAGCTGCTTGTCTCCCAAGTGATGGGATTAAAGGGGTGTCTTAGTTACTGTTCTACTGCTTTGATTAGATGCCATGACTAAGGCAGGTATAAAAGAAAGCATTTAACTGAGGACTAGATTACAGCTTCAGAGGGTGAGGCCATGGTCCTATGGCGGGAGGCACAGCAGCAGGCAGGTATGGTGCTGCAGCATAGCTCAGAGTTTACATCTTATCTACAGGACGGAGGCAGAGAACAAGAGAGACTGACCCTACTGTGGCCTTTTGAAACCTAAAAGCCTATCCTCCTCCAGCAAGGTCACACCTCCTAATCTTCACCAAATAGTTCAAAAATCTAGGAACCAAACATTAAAATATATGAGCCCGTGGGTGCCATTCTCATTCAAACTATCACAAAGGGTAAGAAACTTGTTTGCCCAACTTTGCTACTGGGTAACTTTCCAATAGCAACTGAGGAAAACGACAATTTTCCCTCACAGGAATTTCATGTAGGAAAAAGGAAATAGTTAGGGCCCTTGGGCCAGCAAGATGAGAAATTTTGTCTTCAGGACAGTTTTCACCAATACCAGCATTTTGCTGAAGCCTGAAGGACTGCCTTCTTTCTTACTTTTTTTATTTGTTTATTAAGTTTGTTTTTGAGACAGGGTCTCACTATGTAGACCAGACTGGCCTCAAACTGGGAGATTTGCCTATCTCTGCCTCCCGGAGTGCTGGGATCAAAAGTGTACACTCCCACATTTAACTTAAAAATATTTTTAAGGTTTATTATTTTTTATTTTAGGTCTCTGTTTTGCTTGTATGTCTGTCTATATGTTGTGCCTCCTGGAACTGGAGTCCTTAACTCCAGTGAAGTTACTGTGAAGTACCATGTGGATGCTGGGAATCAAAGTGCTCTCAACCACCCACTTCTCCAGCCTCAGAACCGTTCTTTATGCATGTTACTTATCATCTGTATGGAGCTAAACCTCATGTGAGGACTCTGATGACAGAGTTACAGGAGGGAGATCAATGGGCCTCTTTGTACCTCTCCTAAATATAGGAATACAGGATAAATATTACTTTTCTGCTCTTCTCTATTGTTTCACTGGCCTTCTGAGGACAAGTGATCAAGACTGACTTGTTAGGAAGCTGTTCAGGCCAAGGCTCTGACCTTACCTCTGGGAACAATTCGTCTACTCTTTCACTAATATCACACTGTCTTTTTGTGGGTATGCATGCTGAATGTACATGATTGTGCAGATATGTACACATGTGCATGCAGGTACATGTATATGCTTGAAGGGACCAGAGTTCAATATTGGTGTCTTCCTCAGTCTGCACTTTATTTTCTGATTGAAACTAGTTCTCATGATGAACCTGGAACTCATGGATTGGCTAACCTGGCTCTGATCCACCTGTCTCCACACCTCTAGCACTGGAGCCACAGACACATCTGCTACAGCTCGCTTGCGAGGCAGCAGCTCAGGCACTTTACCCTCTAATCCATCATCTCCCCAGGCTATGCTTTACAATTACCCATGTGGAAGTCTTCAAACCTTGTTTCTGAAAGAATGAAACTGCTATAATATTTTATGTCTGGTATACTCCCCCCCCCATGTGTGTGTGCGCGCGTGCGCGCGCGTGCATGCGCATTACTAGTGACTGAACCTAGCTAGGGTCTTATGCATGAGAGGCAAATGTTTTACCAATGGAGCTATACTCTCAGACTCTTATATTTTTTGAGACAGGGTCTCACTCCATATTTCAGTCTGGTTTTGAATTCCTGACAAACCCCTTGCTTCAGCCTCCCAGGTACTGAGCTTACAGGCATGAACCACCACGCCTGCTGGGTACTAACTATATACATTTTAGAATTAGGTCCTATGAGGTAGCACAGCAGGTAAATACACTTGCTACCAAGCCTGACAACCTGAGTTCAATCTATTCAATTTCAGGGTTCACATGGCAAAAGGAGAGAACCCACTCTGGGAAAGCTGTTCTCTGACCCCCACATATGCAACATGACATGTATACACATTCGCAAGCACAGACACACAAATAACATGTAAAACACAGCAATGTATACATATTACATAGATGTGCCATTGTGTGCTGTGGACAAAAGCCTTACATGACCCATGAGTTAATCAACTCATGCAATCCTTCTCACTCTAGATTTTAAAAATAAAATGAAATACAGTTTAGAATTAGCCTGTCATTCAAATCAATTTTACTAAGATCACATTACACATGTGGATTGGCTTGGAGAATTGTCATTTTGATAGTTCAGAGTCATCTAAACAATGATAGATATTTTTGTGTTGGAGAAAGAAACCAGGGCTTTGTGCATGCATGCTAGGAAAGCACTCCAGCAACTGATTTACATTTTTGAACCTTAGAATTATTATTATCATCATATATATTTTTTTGTTTTTCGAGACAGGGTTTCTCTGTATATCTCTGGCTGTCCTGGACTCACTTTGTAGACCAGGCTGGCCTTGAACTCACAGAGATCCGCCTGCCTCTGCCTCCTGAGTGCTGGGATTAAAGGCGTGCGCCACCACTGCCCGGCTATCATATATATTTTTTAAGACAGGGTCTTGCTATGTAGCCCAAGCAGGCCCTAAACTCATGGCAATATTTCTTGCCTCAGCCTCTCCAGTGCTGGGATTTACCAGCTTACTTTGTATTTTTTTTAAATTAACTATTTAATGAATATATTTGGGAGATTTATCTTTCAATATTTCATAGATAACCTTGCTTTCAATATTTCATAGATAACCTTGAACTCCCAATCCTGCTTCTACCTACCAACTGCTCAGATTATGGGCATATGCCAACATACCTGACAACAAAAATTTACTAAAGGGCTTCAAGCCACACTATTACAGGATGCAATCTTTCACATCATTTCAATTTAAAAATTATGTGCAGGTTTGTTGAGTCAGAGTATGCACACAGGTACAGACAGTTGTGGAGGCCAATGGCATCAGCTCCCCACGCTCAGATACTCTGCAAGAATAGTGCATGCTCTTAACTTCTAGCCATTGTTCCTATGCCCTCACATTTCTTAAAAGTAAAACTATTAAATTTTTCCAATCTACGCTATCAGTGATACTGAGATGACAAGACCACTTTTGTTTGCTAATGTATGTTTTTTTTTTTTTTTTGGTTTTTCGAGACAGGGTTTCTCTGTGTATCCTTGGCTGTCCTGGACTCACTTTGTAGACCAGGCTGGCCTCGAACTCACAAAGATCCGCCTGCCTCTGCCTCCCAAGTGCTGGGATTAAAGGCGTGCACCACCACCGCCCGGCGCTAATGTATTTGTTAATCTCAAATTCCAGACAGAAAATTATTCTGAAAATCTAGTAAAACAATAGCACTCACCTGTTGAAGAAGTACTCTCAGATGAAGACCTTTTACGGGTAGGGCTACAATTTGTGCTTTCTGATGATCGCTGGGAAGGTTTATCTGAAGTTGACTGGGCACCTTGCAAGAAAAAAGACAAAGAGTTCAAGCACACTGGGGTAGAACAGTGAAGTTTAGCTGCTGTCACTGCCATTCCGTGGAATAGCAGGTCATGTAACCTCACAATAAAAATGAGCAGAGGATAAACCATGCTAGACGCTGCTGACAGAATTTGTGCACTAGCAAAGAGAAAACTAGTTTCAATGATAGAATAAAAACAAATTGTGATTTCATTTTATGTACCATCACTCTGAAATATTAAAGTATTTAAATGATAAAAAAACCCACTAACCTGTTCCTTAACTTTTATTAAAACTCATCATATAAGCCAACAGACAAAACTTATAATGCAATTAACTGAGAAATAACTGATGTGGGAAAGGCATATCCAACTTAGGTGTCTCGTTTACTCGACTCAGATACAAAGTAGGCAGCTGGATCTCAAGTCTATCATCTTATCCAATTCACAAAGTCATTTTCACATTTTGTTTTCTTCTATAGAAAATTCTGGAACAACTGGTTATTAGCTTATTTGTGGAATACATCTTTAATGGTATACACTTAAAGTTATTTGATTTGTAGGCATAAAACCTCATAAAAACATTCAATTTCCCTTTAAAAAGTCTTGTAATTTTAGCAAAACCCCAAACTGATGCAGCATAATTTAATACATCCCTTGATCAGGAGAAAATAATGGTATTCAGGAAAGATTATTTTCCTGAAAAAAATATATTGTTTTAAATACTCCTTTCATAATAATCTAAAAAGCCAGCTGTTGAAAATACATAATAAACATTGATTTTGTATTTGCCAAAAGAATTAGAAGTATTCTAACATATTCATGTTTTTAAAAAGAATGTAAAATAAATGTCAACATACAATTGGAGGCACAGAAGACAAGAAACCAGAGGCTTGAGGAGGAAGACTATTATTCAGACTTGTCTCTAGGATTTAACTCTCTAATGAAGACAGGATTTAATCTCTGAAGGACAAAACAGGAACAGAAGAAATGAATGGAGCTGTTTCTATGATTTCCCTTTCTCTAGGAGAGAAAGCAGATTATGAACTGTGTTTTATGTAAGTCACATCACTGCAGTTACTCTTAGTAGACTACCGGCAGAACTACCAGGTAGGATGTATGACTTGCCATTCAAGAGTGAGAAGTCAGATACTGGGAAAATTCCTGCTGTAAACAGTGCACCCTACTTCTAAAACACAGTGATGACTGGTGTAAGAGCTACTCAAGAAAAAAGATTGTTCAGTCTTGAATTTCAAAGAGATACAAAAGAGATTTTGAAAACTAACAGTACAGTAAATCCCCATGCAGTGTGGCTCAGATTAAGAATTCTCTACAGAGCTAAAACAGTGTGGTATAATAAAAATCGAAGAAGTAAATGTCAGGGCATTAATGAGAACTAAGTATTTACAGAAAACTTCACATACAAGACAGATATTCTTCCTACCCAGACATGCATCCAAGACAGAGGACACAAGTGGTCAAGAAACTTGAGGCATCATTGAGATCTACTACCATTCCTGATGAATGGGCAAACAATGCAGATTAAGTGCCAGAGAATAATGTGGGTTAAGAGCACTCTTAATAACCTCTTCTCTCTCAGTCATAAACTATCAGTACTAGGTATATTTTACATGCCTGCACTTGGCATGTGGTCCAGGTGGGAGGAAGAGGATATGAAGAAGAGTACACCTGTCTGCCCTCCAGGAGCTTCTTTAAGGTTATGCATGTCATCATGAACTACATCTCAGATGACATTTGTGCTGTCTGTTCTTGAGCTCCAGCTTCAGTTTCTAGGCTATTTGATAACTTTTCCCAAATTTCTTGGTCATCTTCAACAAAGTCTTCAACAATACCTTTCACCATCAGGATATCCTGAGAATCACCCTGCCTGGCCTCACCCACCTCAGGGTAAAAGAGGGTACAGACACTTTCTTCAAAGCTCCTTCTTTTGGTGGCATCTGGAGCTGCTGAGGAGGCAGTGGAAGGTGGAATGGGGTCGATCCCGAGACCTTTATTGGCAGCACTGTACAACAATTCCTGAGAAACTAAGACAACCGAGAGAGATGGCGTAGCTAACTTAGCTTCTGAGCCATTTTCCATTTTCTGAAAGTAATGGAGGCCAGAACCCTATTTTTAGGATTTAATAGAAGACTGGAGTAAAAATTCAGGAAGGTTTTCATTTTTCATTTTTAAAAGTGTGTTCAAGTCCAGTGTTCATACATAGTGCTGTTCTTAACAACAGGGCATATTTAGAGAATAAAGTTGTGTCCCTTGAGATGCATTTTAAAACAGTGCTACTAGGAACAATAAAAAGGATGAGGATACTGAAAAAACACTGCACAATGAGGTAAAGTAAACAGATTTAAGACTGGAAAGCAATGTTGTAACTTTCAAGCAAGAAGTAGCAACAGGCTAAAGATGTACAAAGTATGCTAAAATTGGCCTATAAGTCATATGAAATCTACAAATATATTGCCTTGTTAAGTTCCATTATGGAGCCAGGTGTTTAGGGAAGAATAAGAGAATGTTTAGAGAGAACTAACATGTCTATTCTAGCAAAGACCACAACATATCTGTATTTCCAAATAGAGAACAAAATGAAATGCAGAGTGGAGTGCACTATGGTGTTAACTATATGGACAATGGGGAAAAGCAACCTGGGTGGGATTATTTAGTCTTGAGCACATTAAGGATCAGGAAGAAGGCTAATAAACATCCCTAACTGTGGCTTATTAAAGTACTCTAAATCATAGGACTGTGTTCCAAAATAGGTTATTGCAATGCTAATATTACCTTACAAAATCCAATGTGGCTTATAAATATTAGTGACTACTATCTATGACGAGCATATGGTCATGAGCTGTTTTTTTCCCCCCTTGGGGAGAGAATGTCAATGATTGACCCCAGGGTCTAGTGCACCACTGAGCTACAAACTCATCATTATTGTGAAAAAATTTTTAGATTTTAAATACATATGCAACTAACACATTTAAGAGAACATTCAATTTTTAAATAAAAATTAAAGTAGAACAGACAGTTAGGCCCAATTAGGGAGATGAAACTAACCTATAGCTATTAATCATTTACGTTAAACATAAAGTGTTTTTTAATTAAGATGTCCTCCTAAAACAAGTATACCCAGGGCAGGGAAGTACTTGTAAGACAAGAAGAAAGGCATCTGAAATGGATCTTTTTAATGTACTGACTTTTCACCTTAGCTTCTTTAGGAATAGGGTGATGATGTAAAACCACAGCAATAATACCAGATGTACTAAAAGATTAATTGGAACCAGGTGTCTGGTTTTCTAGTCAGTTCTTTAACGAAGGACAAACCAGTTTTCTGCTTCACTATTTTTTGGTTTTAACTCATAGTTATTTTCTAAAGGGAGTTACTGGGCTGGAGAGGTGGCTCAGAGGTTAAGAGCACTGGCTGTTCTTCCCAAGGTCCTGAGTTCAATTCCCAGCAACCACATGGTGGCTCACAGCCATCTACATTGAGATCTGCCTGGGCATATATGTAGAGCAAATACTGTATACATAACAAATAAATAAATGCTTTAAAAAAATAAAATAGGGCTGGAGAGATGGCTCAGCGGTTAAGAGCACTGGCTGCTCTTCCAGAGGTCATGAGTTCAATTCCCAGCAACCACATGGTGGCTCACAACCATCCATAATGAAATCTGGTGCCCTCTTCTGGCCTGCAGATATACCTGCAGACAGAACACTGTATACATAATAAATAAATCTTTACAAAAATAAATAAATAAAAAATAAAATAAAGGGAGTTACTACTTTGTTGCTGTATCTGGCTTGGGAGAAACATTACCTGTTTCATCTGTGGTAAGGTAAGATTTGGGAGCAAATATGTGCAAAGACTTTATTCAATCACAGAACATGGTGTTTATATGGATTTAAGTTCAAGAAAATCTGTTACTGTCTCAAATGTACATATACACACGCGCGCGCACACACACGCGCACACACACACACACACACACACACACACACACACACACACACACACGGAGAGATCAGTAGCTTTGCACAATGTCTCATGTTGACTCAGAACAAAGCTGTGACTCTTGTGAAGTGCCTCCCAAGGAAACAAGGGCTATAGATGCAAACTCCTCAGCTCATGAAATTCTCTGTTAGAAAATATCACTGGGGTCTCAGCACTGAGACCACGGCCTGGAAACTACACACATGTAAGTGACGCAGTAATTACACGTAAAACAGAGAGGTGCTTAAGCAAAGCTAGAGTTTGAAGATTAAAGGTACAGGTGATTCCTGCGAGCCAACTCTTAATGCTTGCTGATATCAGACAGAAGCAGACTGCTACTGAGAGGGAAACTCAACCAGGATCACACACAGAGAGTGTAAGAACTAAAAGTAAACTAGGATATGTGAAGAAGCCTTGAAAATCATTTAATTATGGGCTTTCTGAATTTCATTTGTCCATTATTTGGTAATCTTCTAAGACAACCAATTTAAACAAAAAAAGGAAAGACAGTATACATTGTACATATTTAGCAAAACCTTAAGGGGTATGAATGTTACAAAACTGAAAAGGGAAAAGAGAACATACATTCTTTTTCATTATTCTTGGATTAGGGATAATAATATAATCTTACAGCATCCACAGAAATAAGCAAAGACAAAGAAGCTGCCCTGAGGCTGGTTTGTCATTTAAAAAAATCTTGATCACATCTACAATAAAAAATGATTACTATTTTCAGACTCTTTGCTAAGCAAAGAGTCAAGTGGGTAAACTTATCAAAATCAGTAGAGAAAACTGCTATTGATTGGTAATGAGTGTCTCTCTGTATGAAGAAAGGTAGAAGAATCACAAAGAAAACAGGAAGAAACAATCCAGTGAGATGACTAAATAAATGTGCTTGTTGAGCAAGTCTAACAACCTGAGTTGGGTCCCTGGAAGCCAGGCCAGAGAGAGGACTTTCAAAAGTTTTTGACTGACTGACTGACACACACACACACACACACACACTCTCTCTCTCTCTCTCTCTCTCTCTCTCTCTCTCTCTCTCTCTCTCTCTCTCT
>CAJQZJ010032773.1:874993-902914 GCA_907164525.1 Lophiomys imhausi
TCTCTCTCTCTCTCTCTCTCTCTCTCTCTCTCTCTCTCTCTCTCTCTTTTCCTGGACTCACTCTGTAGATTAGGTTGGCTTTGAAGAGATCCATCTGCCTCTGCCTCCCAAGTGCTGGGAATAAAGGCATGCACCACCATGCCCAGTTGAGCACACTCTTATGTAAGGAAAGATACGAGCATAAGTATGTGGACACACACACAGACACACATACACATTCTTAGCTAACTTGAATAAAAACCTCAAAACAATTAAAAAAAAAAAAAAAAGCTGGGCATGGTGGCACACAACTTTAATCCCAGTATGTGGGAGTCAGAGACAGGTGATTTCTGAGTTGAAGCCTGCCTGTTCTACATGAGAATTCCAGAAAAGCAAGGATATACTCCTGTCAGAAAACAAAAACCTGCTGGGAGGTGGTTGTGCACGCCTTTAATATCTACCCTTGGTAGGCAGAAGCAGGCAGATCTCTGTGAGTTCAAGGCCAGCCTGGTCTACAGAGACAGTTCCTGGACAGCCAGGGCTCCATGAAGAAACCTTGTCTCAAAAAACCAAACCAAGCCGGGCGGTGGTGGCGCACGCCTTTAATCCCAGCACTTGGGAGGCAGAGGCAGGCAGATCTTTGCGAGTTCGAGGCCAGCCTGGTCTACAAAGCGAGTCCAGGACAGCCAGAGCTGTTAAACAGAGAAACCCTGTCTCGAAAACAAAACAAAACAAAACAAAACAACACACAGACCAAAAAAAAACCCCAAAAACAAACAAAAAAAGAAATAAAGAAAACAAAGATTCAACCTAAGAACTTCATTGAGGCCCTAACTGTGCCAAACTAAAAATGAATTCTCATGCTGCTAAATATGAATTAGAAAAGAACATGCTGACTGGGTATGGTGACATATGCCTTTAATCCCAGCAGGAGGATCTCTGTGAGTTGGAGGCCAGCTAGTCTACAAACTGAGTCCAGGACAGACAGTACTGTTACACAGAGAAACCCTGTTTCGAAAAACAAACAAAACAAAACAATGCTTATTAGTGAGTTCAAAGACACAGATGTATTTCAAAACAGTGTTTTTAAGTAGCTTTATAATAAATCATTTCCCAACAAAATTAAAGCATGGCACAAAATTTTAGTTTTACGTGTGTGTGGTATGCATGTGTGGGCACATGTGTTCATGTGGAGGTCTGACTGAGGCTGCTGTTGGGAATCCTCCTGAAATGTTCATCCACTATAGTAACTGAAGCAGGGTCTCTTAGTCAAACCCAGGGCTTGCTGACACTGATAGTTTTGCCTACCAGCTAGCTCTGGAGAACCCTTGTGTCTACTACTAAGGCTGGGTTTATAGGCAAGCTGCTATGTCTACCTCAAACTTATATGGGTTCTGGGATTTTAACTATTTCCCCAGACCCAGTATTTAAAGACTTTGTTAAAGCTATTTTGGTCCCAAATTTAAGTTATGAATTCATTCTTGAATTTCTTGGACACAACAGCACAAAAAGTTGCTTGTCAGCAAGCTGAAAGGTGAGATAAAAGCTAGATCTTAATAAAAATAGGTGTTTCTGACTATGAAAAATAGATTTACGAAAAACCAATATGCTTCATATACCTCATCAGCTAAATGCACAGTAGGAAGGAGGGCTCAGAGCCCGTGTTGGTTTTTTTTTTTCTTTTTTTTTTTCTTTTTTTTTGGTTTTTTGAGACAGGGTTTCTCTGTGTAATAGCCCTGGCTGTCCTGGATTTGCTTTGTAGACCAGGCTGGCTTCGAACTTGAACACACAGAGATCCGCCTGCCTCTGCCTCCCAAGCGCTGGGATTAAAGGTGTGCACCACTATGCCTGCCTGTGTTGGTCATTTTTAAGCTGAAACCAAACAAAACCGTAAACAAAGAGTTTTTTTTCTCCCTTTAATTAGGGAATTCCCTACAATGCCCAAATTAGATCACACTGAAGTGGAATTCTCCTGGAAATTCCCAGAACCATCACAATTTATTTTCAACTTTTACTTCTATGTTTATACTTTACTTATGGGTGCATCTTTGATAAAACTCTAAAGAAAATGTTAAACCAGGATATGTTCACCAATTGACGCGTATCCCCTTCAGGTAAAAAGGAAACAAAGCAAGCAAGCAAGCAAGCAAACAAACCCAATGTGCTTTCAGAGAGAATACAAAAATATGTAGTCATTTATTCATGAGGAGCAAAGTAGCTAATGGAGTGCCTGAACTATAGAATAAGTTAGTCACTTACAAGACTGTTCCACTGTCCACGCTATGCCACTGCTTTGTCCATTTGGAAGTCAGATTGTTGAGCCATGTACAGACAAGCTCAGCTTAATGGCACACTCCCAGAATCCCAGCATTCAGAGGCTGAGGCAGGAGAACCCAGGAGTCTGAAGCTAGACTTGGCTACATTGCAAGACATGTCTTTAAAATAACCAATCGGGCTGGAGAGATGGCTCAAGAGGTTAAGAGCACTGACTGCTTTTCCAGAGGTCATGAGTTCAATTCCCAGCAACCACATGGTGGCTCATAACCATCTATAATGAAAATTGGTGCCCTCTTCTGGCCTGCAGACATACCTGCAGATAGAACACTGTACACATAAATAAATAATTAAATAAATAATAAATCAATCAATCTTTAAAAAACAAACAAACAAACCAATCAACCAAACAACTGCTGGTTGTTCTGGTACAAGCCTTCAATCTCAGCACTTGGAGACAAAGACAGGTAGAGCTCTGTGAGTTCAAGCCCAGTCTGATCTAAAGATCGAGTTCCAGAACAGCCAATGCTCTGCAGAGAGACCCTGTCTCAAAACAAACAAACTTCTAAATTAGGTCTAGGGAGATAACTTAGGGATTAGAGCATCCTCCAGAGGACCCAGGTTCAATTCCATTTGTAACTTTTTACTACTGGCCTCTGCAGGAACTGAATGAAGGTGATGCAGATATATATGTAGACAAAATACCCATACAGATAAGATAGAATATAAAATATTAAAAGAAAAACTGAGCTAGGGGTGGAGGGATGCCTAAGGGGTTAAGAGCACTTACTACTCTTCAGAGGACCTTTATTCTTTTCCCAGCACTCATGTCAGGTGTCTTACAACCATTTGTAATTCCTATTCCAGATTTGATGCCTCTAGCCTCAGACAGTCACATGCACATACCCACACAAATGTTTAAACATATACTTCGAATAGCATGGCTATGGATCTATTTTAATTAGTAGAGTGTTTGCCTAGCATACTGCAAACACTGGCATTCCATGAAGTGCCAGGTATGGAGGCACCCATGCAATCTCACGAGACAGAGGCAGGTGTTCACATCATCCTCAGTTACACAGCCAGTACTGAGGTCAGCCTGGACTACTACATGAGATCATTTTAAAACAAAACAGCCAACCAAACAAAAACTCATCTAGATAAGGAAATTAAAAAATCTGAAAAAAAAATCAAGAAAGGGATGTCTGAACATTCCATGTCAGATACCTGTTCTCACCACCAGACATATTTCATGTCTACCTAATATACCTAATATAGATCAAATAATAGAATCAATTATCAGGACAGGATGAGCCCAGGAAACCTAGTCTCAGTAATTATGTATATAGTCTTAAGACTATTAGGTCATTCATGGTTAGTGCAGAACAGCATTAAGTTAGGAAATTGGATGTATGTATGTATATGCCCTGTGCAGATGTGACAGCCAGACCATGCTAACAGGATGCTTCTCCACCTTATTTTTGAGATAAGGTTTCAACTTGAGCCTGGAGCTTGTTACTCTGGCTAGAACACTGAGGTTACAGACAGCATGCTTGGCTTTTGGTTTTTGATATGGATTCTCTGGACATGGGTACTCATGTGCAAAGCAAGCATCATGCTCACTGAGCCACTTGCCCAGGCCTCGGTTCATTATTCTATTGATAACTTGAGTCGAGAAATAAGCCAGTTTGTTTCCTGTGGTTTTTTGGAACCGGGTCTATGTAGCCATGGCTGTCCTCGAGCTCCTTGTCTCTGCCTCTAAATGCTGGGATTAGACATGGGTGCCACATTTGCTTTTTTTTGTCAGTCTTTATGTGCCTGGTGCCCACTGAGTCCAGAAGAATGCCTAAGTCCCGCCCAGAGCTGGAGTCACAGGTGACTGTGAGCCTGCCATGTTGGTGCTTAGAATTGAACCTGGGTCCCCTGGAAGAGCAGGTCTTAGTCCCTGAACCATCTTTTTTGAGCATGGTTCTTATGTGTTGACTCCTCAAAATCCACTTTGAACCTACATGTCTATAGTCTTGATATGATTTTATTTATCTTTTCTAAGATTTATGTAAGTATAACTTATCAAATATCAGTTTGATTAAAACACATAATGAATTCAATCAATATAAAAAGTAAAAAAAATCTTGATTTTTCTCCTTTAATCAGTTATCAGAGATATATTTTGCAATTTAGAGTCTGCTTTAAAAAATTTTTGTTTGAGTAACTTTTATATTTTTATATCAGCCAAATTTTTCTAATGTTAACATCTTATATAGCCAACACACATTTTTCAAAACTAAGTGAAACAGGATATTTTTATTTATAAACACTTATATTTAATAATACTTAACAGACATCTATAAAATACCTAAACCTTATAAACTATAACCTATAATCTATCTAAAAAAAGACGCTAATACCTAAGAACACTCTAATACCTATCTAAAAACACTTAACACTATTTTAACTTTCTTAAAAGGATATTAATATTCTTAGCGTCGGTCTGTGAAGGATGACTTGGTTTACAGCAGTCCTGGAAGGCAGTATCTTTTGAGTTTAAAGTCCGCTGGAACTTACTTATTTTTACCACCAAATTGTGGCTTGTTTATAAATTCAGTCTGTTCCAACCACCAACTGAGGGTGGCTTTTTCAATCAGCTAAGACCTTCCTCCACGGTCTCTTTGGCCTGAGCAAGTCTCAATGCCAAAAGCTTCTCCAAGTGGCTTCCAAACTCTGCTTTCCTGATTCACTTTTCCGGTGCTCTGGGGCCCCAAGACAGATGCCTTTAAAGGACACTCAGTAGTTTTTATGGCAGGCCTTTGCCTTGGAATATAACAATCTAAATTCTGTTAATGGAGTACCTTGCTGTGCTCTTCTTCAGCGTGACTTATCAGTTGGTGAGGGCAGGAGGAAGAGAGACAGCCTGGAATTCTCTGGCTTATATATCGCATTATCTTGTGATACTTGGCAGTCTCAAGGGTCCATGAGATTTCTCTCAATGTCCAGCAGTCCCGTTGCTTCTCATGGCAATTGATGTCATCTGCATGGCTTTCGAGGTTTCTTAGCCACACGCACAACTGGCTTTTTGTCCATATCAACAAGTAAAGGGACGCCAAGCTGCTCCCTATGTGCTGCCAGATGCCAACCTAAACTGCCTACCAATATCACCAAAGAGACCTAACTTCTACCACAACTCAGAAATTAACACTGGTATAATATACCAATGTAAATGCTAACTACTGGAATCTCATCAAGTTTTAGGCGTGTACTCCCTACTCCAGTGTCTCAGCTTGGACATCACATTGTACTCAGCTGTCACCTCTCTTTTAGTGTCCTCTGGTTTGTGGTGATGTCTTAATCATTTCTTGTTTTTTTTTCAGGTCCTTAATACTTTTCTGTAATACTGGGAAGAACTTTGTAGAAAGAATGTCACGTTCCTCTCTGCTGTTTCCTGATTACAGTGGGATTATGGGTTATGGAAAATACGCATAGGGCTGAGGGACCCTACATGCTTCATGTCAGGGAATGTATAATCACTTTGCCTCCTCACAGGTTAAATTAACCTTACCCTTCATTATTGTGTATGCATTTCCCCATTCTATACTTTGAAAATAAGTCAGTATGTGCAGTTAATATTCAAAAGGAGAAGTTCCAGGCCTGGAAAGATGGCTCAGTGGTTAAATGTACAGGTTGGTTTTCCAGCTCACACAGGTCAGTTAATAACCATCTGGAACTCCATTTCCAGAGTATTTAACTGACTCTTATGGCCTTGGAGGAGGCTGGAAACTAACTGCGGTTCACAGACACATGTAAGCAAAACACCAAATACATATTAAGTTAAAAGTTAAATATTAAAGAAAAGTTCCACCCCTTGAAAGAAGAATATCTATATACACCACTTCAAATTGCTCTGGACAGAACTTGTGTCCTTCTCCATGTATCTAGTCAATCATTTAGTTCTAGCATCATGAGCTCATGGACATTTACTTTAAGGTTACAACCCAATATTAACATTATTTAGTCTCTTGAATTGCTCCAAGTCTTTTCATTGAAAGCTGCTTCAGAATTATACTTTTCCAAAGGAGATCAATAATTTTTAAAAGACTTATTTATTTATTTTATGTATATGAGTTGCTCTATCTGCATGTATACCTGCAGTCAGAAGAGGGCATCAGATCACATTGTGGATGGTTGTGAGCCACCATGAGGTTGCTGGGAATTGAACTCAGAACCTTTGGAAGAGCACTAGCCAGTGCTCTTAACCGCTGAGCCATCTCTTCAGCCCCGATCAATAATTTTTTTAACACTGTGCATGTGTATGTATATTAAAGACTGGGATGGGGCATTTCAATATAATGAACTTTAAGTTAAATAAAGAAAATAACTCTAAACAATGGAAATCAATTTAAAACAACATTGTTCTTAAAAACCTTTATATCTCAAGAAATTGGGGGAAAAATCACACACATACAAACAATAAACTAGTCAGGATGGTTATAAAATAGTGTGAAAGCATGATTTAGAGGTATAAATTAATTTTATTGAGATAGGATATATGTAACCCTGGCTGACCTACAGCTTGCTATGTAGACCAGTGTAGCCCCAAACTTACAGAGATCTGCCTGCCTCTGATTGCAGAGTGCTGGGATTAAGGACGTTTGCCACCATGCTAAGAGGTATAAAACTTTTATCTACACATTTTCAGTTTCCATATTCATTCTTCAGGCTTCAGACACTCACCATCTGCTAAGAAACAAAGTGCTCTCAGACTGAGACACTGTGACTGCTAAATCAAGTTGTACACTTTCAGACCTTTTCCAATTCATCTTCCCAATTCATCTTTTTTATATTGTCTCTCAGCCAAAGTAGTGCTGTTATATAGTCCTTGATGGGTGCTTTGATTATAGGCCTGTGCAAACATCACATATAGTTACTACTTGGCAATCTTGACAATAAACTTAAGAAACCTACTAGGCAGCTGAGATGACCTAGCATGTAATGGTACTTACTGCCAAGTCTGTCCCTGGAACCCACATGGTGGAAGGAAAGAACTTACTCTTTTTTGTTTTTTTTTTTGGTTTTTCGAGACAGGGTTTCTCTGTGTATCCTTGGCTGCTCTGGACTCACTTTGTAGACCAGGCTGGCCTTGAATTCAGAGATCCACCTGCCTCTGCCTCCCGAGTACTGGGATTAAAAGCGTGCACCACCACGCCCAACAATTGCAGACAGCTGTGAACTGCCATGTGGTTGATGGGATTTGAACATGGGTCCTTTGGAAGAGCAGTCAGTGCTCTTAACCCCTAAGCCATCTCTCCAGACCCTGAAAAGAACTTATTCTTACAAGCTGTCCTCTGACATATATTAACCCCTTCTATTCACCACATAAAATAAATTTACTGGGGTGGACAAGCATGACAGAGCATATATACACAGAGTTCACAGGACAATGTCTGTGGGGGTCCAGGAATTAATCGCAGCAAGGGCCTTATGACAGTGCTATTTTGCCAGCCCATCCATTGTACCTTATTTCTGGAAACAGGGTCTTTCACTGACCATGGAGCTCACCGACTGTCTAGGCAGTGAATGTCAGGGACTGGCCTAGGTCTTAGCTGTGGTTACAGGCATATGCCACCACACTTGGCTTTACATGAGTGCTAGAGATCCATTACTGATTGAGCTATCTCTCTTGTTTCTTCTAAAGTGTTGATAATCTCTGCCAAGTCAGTCTCTGAGACAAGGACTTGTTATGCAGTGTTGTTATTCACTATGTAGCCCAGGATGACCTCAAATTTTCCAGCCTCTACCTTCCTAGTACTAAGAACTGTCTCCCGCTGTCCCCAGGTTTATTTAATGAGTGTTTTGCCTGCATGTGTACCTGTATACCACATGTGTGCCTGATGCCCAAGGAGGTCACAAGAGCATGTTGGAGCCCCTGGAACAGGAGTCACAGATGTTTGTGAACCACCATGTTGATGCTGAGGATAGAACTTAGGTGCTCTCCAAGAAAGAATGTTCTTAACCACTGAGACATCCCTTTAGTCCCTATGTCTAAATGGGTGCTGCACAATTTTTATCTTTAGTTTCTCTAATACACACACACACACACACACACACACACACACATTTTGAAACAGGACAGAAAGACAGACTGAGAGTACAGTGGAAGGAAAATTAGTCCCTCATCTCAGAATCTGGTTGAAATCTCATTAAACAAGAGTCAAAAATTCGAGCACACTTAACAGTATTTGAAATGGACACCATATTACTTTTATATGTGGATAATTCAAGTAAGTGTTAAAATAGTAATGAATCATGTGTAAGGCCTAAGCATATAGCCTTCCTTTCTTACTTATAAGCCTGCAATTTTCTAGAAATCTCACAAGAAACTCTATTTATAATAAAAGACATGTCTTAAACATCCTGTGAAATCCTTGTGACCTATATAAGGTTTTACCTTACTGGATTGGACCCCCATCTAAGGCACCTCTATAGCTACGGACCTATGTAATATCATTCACAAGAAGGAGTGGGAAGTGCAGTGCAACCCTGCTTTAAAAACATATCAGCGCTGAGCTTGGTGGCTCACGCCTTTAATCCCAGCACTTGGGAGGCAGAGGCAGGTGGATCTCTGTAGTTTGAGGCCAGCCTGGTCTACAGAGTGAGTCCAGGGCAGCTAGGGCTACTCAGAGAAACCTTGTCTCAAAAAACCTAAATACACACACACACACACCTACATACATAAATACACATCAAACAAAACAAGGCATTTCAGCCGGGCAGTGGTGGCGCACGCCTTTAATCCCAGCACTTGGGAGGCAGAGGCAGGCGGATCTTTGCGAGTTCGAGGCCAGCCTGGTCTACAAATTGAGTCCAGGACAGCCAGGGCTACACAGAGAAACCCTGTCTCGAAAAAAAAAAAAAAAAAAAAAAAAACAAGGCATTTGTAGGCATAAGGTTATTGTGTAATTCAAATGCTGATTTCTGTGCCCCCCATATCTGGTTCCAGTCGTTGTTCTGAAGGGCTCATATTTCAATATTAATTAAACACTGTTCCCCATTTGTTTCCTGATATGGCAATAAAGCAGCTTACAGCCAATAACTGAGCAGGGAAGAGAATAGGGCTGGACTTCCAGCCCTCCAGGGAAGGAGGAGTAGAGGACTCAGAAGAGGCAGAGGCGGGAGAGACAAGGAGAAGAGATTAAGCTGAAGCAGGAAAACCACAACAGCAAGTATTTCTGAGACTTACACTGGGGGAAGCCATATTAGTTTAATGGGTTAAGAATAGAATAATAACTGCTCAGTTTTTGTGTTGCAAAGCCTGTTTAACAAATAATATGAGTCTCAATTATTTGGATGATAGCAGGGTTAAGAGGTAAACTGTGAAACTAACACAATTATATAAAGTTACACTAACAGGCCTTGAAAAGTTTCTATGAAAATAACTACTCGCTGGGCCTGGTGGCGCACGCTTTTAATCCCAGCACTGGGGAGGCAGAGGCAGGTGGATCTCTGTGAGTTCAAGGCCAGCCTGGTCTACAAAGTAAGTCCAGGACAGCCAGGACTACATAGAGAAACCATGTCTTGAAAAACCAAAGAAAAAAAAGAAAGAAAGAAAATAACTACTCAGGCTGCTGCAGGAGGTAACATAGAATTGTATCTCTACCCTTTGCCCTACTGTATATATGCCACTACATCTGGCTTAAATTCTTTTTTGAGATATATATCCATATGTCTCATAAGATAGCAAGAAGGTTAAAGTGGTTTTCTTCTCATTTTTCCTTTTTCTTTTTTTTTTGTTTTTGAGACAGGGTTTCTGTTTGTAGTCCTGGCTGTCCTGGAATTCACTCTGTACATCAGGTTGGTCTCAAACTTACACAGAGATTCCTCTGCCTCTGCCTCCCAAGTGCTGAGATTAAATATGTGTGCCAGCAAGGGAGAGATCTTTGCCCTTACCACCAGTGGAAGACAGGAGATCTGGCCTGATGGGGTCACAAGAGTAGGCCCTGCACCTTGCCTGGGCAGCACACTACAATTTGTCCTGGATGCAGGAATTGTGGGTGAGCCAGTCTTGAGGGAGTGAGTTTGGGAGGGCCAGCCCTGCCTTCCATCTGCTTTGTGGGGTTGATAAGGGAGAGATTCCCTTTAGTCTCTTGCCTTCGACACAGCTATCAGGTAGTTGGCCCTGATCGGGTCATGAAAGCAGGAGAGCTGGTCCAACCCCTTACCTGCTGCAGTACTTGGGAGAGCAGGCCCTGCAAATGGCTGTTGCAGGCCCAGAACATGGGCCTAGAGTTGGCCCAACCCAACATACACCCCCATGGATGAACTGCTGGAGTACAGACCAAAAACTACAGGATCTCCATGACACAGGACAGTAACAGGATATCTGAGAGCAGTCCCAGTGAGGTTCCAGTATTGGCAAAGTAGAAGCCAGAGGCCTCATACCAGACCAAGGAGTCATTATAATGAACATTTGCAAGCAAAAATGTGTGGACAAAAGGAAATATTGTGGAACACACTGAGACTCACTACAGCTTCCATAATGAGTTGTTTGTTTGTTTTATTAATGTAGGGGGAGGTTGCAATGGTGGAGGGTGAGTTTGAGGGGAGGTGAGAGAGAAGAGAGAACAGGGTGCATGATGTGAAATTCACAAAATTAAAAAAAAAAAGAGAGACGTGCCACTACCACTCAGCTTTTTCTTCTAGTTTTTACAAAATATAATTATTTGGGGCTGGAGAGCTGGCTCACTGGTGTGCTACCATGTGGGTGCTGGAAACTAAACCTGAGTCCTCTGCAAAAGCTGCCAGCATTGTTAACCACTGAGCCAAGTCTCCACCTCCTTAAATCTGTTTTCTATCTCTAATATCCTACTTTGTGTAACACCTAGTTTAACTTATTCTCATTACCATTCAACTAAATGCCCCAAAGAGGTTCTGGGAACCACTAAAAACAACAACAAAAATGTTGTTTCCTTCTCTTTTTTTTTCTCCTCCTGAAATAGTAAGTCATATCTCTCTACCTCACAACATTCTGCTGGATTTGCAAACAGATGGATCTAATTTCCTGTGTTAATCCACCATTTTTATACAATGTCCTTGTAATTCTGAGGACTTTCTGCTTTAAATCCTTAACTTTGGGGGCAAGAGCCTCCAGCTTTTACCCATGCTAGGCAAGTACTCTAACCCTGAGCCACAGCCTCCCAAATTCTTAACATACTGTTTGGCCGATGCTGCTACTTTTACTCCCCTTCTCCCTTCCCCCAACTCTCATATCTCTCAATAGTCTCTCTCTCTGTGTGTGTGTGTGCATGTGCATGTGCGTGACCCTCCACCCCAGACAGGGTTTCTCTGTGTAGCCCTGGCTATCCTAAAACTCACTCTGTAGACCAGGATGGCCTTGAATTCACAGAGATCCACCTGCCTCTGCCTCCAATACTGAGATTAAAGGTGTGCAGCACCACACCTGAGCCATTTCTCCAGCCCTAGTGTCTCTTAAAACTATTGCATTTCTTCTATCAAGATTTTTTTTTTAGTTTTGTTTGAGTTTCTTTCCAATTCAAGATGTTCAAAATATGCTTTCACCCTAGTTTTCTCATCCCAGTTTCTTGTATCCTTAGGTTGTGCTGTGCAGAGAACTCTCTCCCATCTAATTACTCTGTAATACTAACTACACAACACTTCTCTCAATGATGTCATTATACATTTGCTTACCCATCTACCACCTGCTGTCACAGCACTGAAAGACAAGCAGTCAGACATCAGATTTCTGCTTACCATTACATGTCAATAGCTAGAGCACTGCTGATGTTTCTACAATTCAATAAATGAATGAAAAAGTTAATGAATCAATGAATTACAGAATTCTGCTTCTCCAGCTAATGTTGCTCATGCTGAGTGTCCTATTTGTCTTTTTCTCTGAAGTCATTCTCTGAATTAGGCCCCCCATTTCGAGGAATCCTATACTCCCTCTATAATACACTTTATCATACACAAAACAAAAAACAAAACTTTTCTCTTTTTTTGTACTTTGCAGAAAGGTTCATACTTCACAGCCCTGCCTGGACTGGAATATGCTACAGAGACCAGACTAGCCTTCAACTTGAAATAATCTTCTTGCTTCTATTTCTCCTGGAACTCACTCTGTAGACCAGGCTAGCTTTGAACTCACAGAGATCCACCTGCCTTTACTTCCCAAGTGCTGGGATTAAAGGCGAGAGCCACCACACGCAGCCAGCTTCTATTTCTCAAGTACTGGGATTGCAGACATGTTCCACCATGTCCAACTTCATAATACAGAAAAAATATAATTTTTGCTACAATGCCTCTCGCCCATAGAAAAATGAAATGTGTATCCCATTTCCTATTATAAACGAGGGCCCCCAAAGTACAACACCTGGCAAATACTTGATATTTAAAAACTGGCATTAGTTAAATATTTGTAAAAAGAAAAATCTGTCAAATAAAACTAGTCACAGAGTTTTTTCCCCTACCTTAAAACATAATATTGGGTCAGGAGTGGTGTAAATGTACAATAAAGTAACCTAACAAGTAATTAAAAACAAGGAAACAAAAAAACCTTCCTGGGGGTTAAAAAAAAAAAAAAAAAAGGAAGCTGGGCATGGTGGTACACACCTTTAATCCCAGCATGAGGCAGGAGGGTAGGTTCTCTGTGAGTTCAAGGTCGGCCAGGTATACATAGTGAGTTTCAGGACAGTCAGCAGTGAGAGCCTGCCTAAAAAATAAAAATAAACAAACAAGAAAGAAGTATTTTAGCCAAGGTGTGGTGGTACACATCTTTGATCCCAGTACTTGGGAAGCAGACAAAAGTGGGATCTCTGTGAGTTTAGGGACAGCCTGATCTAAACAGAAAGTTCTAGGACAGCAGAGCCCCTGTCTCACACTATAAAACAAAAACAAAATTTTATGTTATTTGTTTGTACTTGGGTATTCTGCATCATCTGCATGCCTGGAGCCTATGCAGAAGAGAAGAGGGTGTCAAACCTCTGGAACTGCAGTTACAGACTGAGTCGCTATGCAATGGCTGTAAATCAACCCTGGACCCTCTGGAAGAGTAGGCAAGTGGTCGTAAGCACTGAGCCACCTCTCCAGCCTCCCTTTTATTCTACATTTTAAAGAAGTACATCTGTCTTTTCCACTAAGACAGATTTTGATTTTTCAAAGTTCATCAATAAAGAAAATTAGAAAAAAAAATCTACCTGTCTCTGAGGGATTTTTATCAGTGTTTGAACGTCTCCCCTTTTAATGGAGTAAGTATAAACATGAATGACTGCTCACCTGGTGAGCTCCACCGTCCCACTCAGCTCTAATGCCCCTGCCTGAGTTAACTCTAGAAAATCAGACACAGCGCCAGACTTCAATTGATTTACAAGCCTTTCAAAGAGTCTAGTAATGGCTAAGTTAGGAATATCCTTTATTTGAATAACCAAAAATTTCAGTTTTATTTCTACCTTCTCTATTCTTAACAAACATTTTTCTGGGAGCAACAAATGAATTATTTGTGTCTTTTTGTATCTGACTGAAATAACTTTTATGAACACACCTATAAGTAAGTATTCTGGAACATAATGTCTGTCTGAATATTGAGTCAAATCTTAGTAGTGAAAGTGTTCAATGGTTAAATCTGTATTGAGACATGGGACCTTAGTATAACAGACGCATTCGTAATTACTCAACTAGCATACACTGAATACTACCTACTGCTAACAAGTAGATGAATTGTTTCTTGCTGAAGGAACCAAGCACAAGCTTGGTTTACGCAAGGAAGTTGGAGCATTCTTCCTGGTTTCCAAAGTGTTTTTTTTTTAAATGATTACTTCTCAAAAAGTAAACAAAACTTAATATAAAGATATCCCTTACCTTACTTAAACCTAAGTAAAATAAAAACTTTGGAGATTTTAGCCGGGCGTGGTGGCGCACGCCTTTAATCCCAGCACTTGGGAGGCAGAGGCAGGCGGATCTCTGTGAGTTCGAGGCCAGCCTGGTCTACAAAGTGAGTCCAGGACAGCCAGGGCTGTTACACAGAGAAACCCTGTCTCGAAAATCCAAAAAAAAAAAAAAAAAAAAAACTTTGGAGATTTCAAAGTACACTTATGAAAACAAAAATCAATAAAGCATAAACTTATTAAAACGGTCAATGCATGAACCCAGAAACCAGCAGGAAAATAATTTATTACTGTACACAAATAATAGACAAGCAATCAGCCCTCTTACCTGCCAATGTCTGTGCTGCCCTTTCGCTGGAGGGCAGCGGTTCCTTTCTGTGAGGCCGACTTAGTGCAGTATCTTGTACAGGAAAAAGTCCAGGGCTGTCAGTTAATTTCTTCCGGCAACTGGAGTTCAGATTTGATACTCTGCAGCTGCCTATTGCACTCGTAAAAAGGTTCAAATGCTCATCACTGCTGGCTGGCTCAGAACTGGGAGTAAATCCTCCAAGAGACAAAGTTGGAGAACTTTCTGAGCAGTCAATTTGTAGAGGTGTCTGCAATCCCAAGGCTGAAGAACTTGATCCTGAAGGCTCCCGACAAGCCCACTGCTCCTCTCTGCTTACTACGCTCCTTGAAGGACAGCGGCGAGGGCAGGCCACGTGACACCTGTGCCTTTCCTTATGCTTGTATCGTTCTCCAACAGCATCCTTTCCAAATCGGTAACGTTTCAGGGACTCCAAGACTGATCGGGAAGAGCCAGTGTCCATGGAAACCTGGGGCTGTTCAGAACGGTGTTCTCTGTGTTTGTGACGATGTCTGTGTTTGTGCTCCACCATCCAACCATAAGCCATCTCAGGAGGCACGCTGGGGTAGGTACTCATGGAAAGGAGAGGAGTCCTGCTGGTTGTAAGAAAAGCCTCCTGTCTGAGGAGCTTATGCTTTTTCTTATGATATTTGGTAGGATTGAGTAGTAAGTGACCAGCATGCATATAGGAAGGAGGTGGCAGGGGGGTGGTGAATGAAGGAGATGGAGGTGGTGGATAAAGAGTCGGGGGATACCTTCCATAATAACCTAATCCTAGTGGAGCAGCTGTAAGGGGTGAAGGAGAATAAGGCATGCCATAAGAAGGATAAAATCCAGTACTAGATAAAGGAAAACTAAGGCTGTGCATAAAAGGCATTTCCGCCATTGCCTCCCTCATCTTAGGGGGCCTGCCTCTCTTCTTTTTTAAGTCAGGCTTCCGAATGTAGTGCAAAGGGTCTAAGGGAAAAGAAGGATGTGTATAGAAACTATTAAAGTTGATTCGAAAAATAGTTGGCAGGAGGTCTCGGGGAATAAAATGATGACTTCGATGGGTGATCCGAATTTCACTTAGCCGACTTATTAGCTCCTCTAGTTCTGCGATGAAATCTGGATCCTGCCTATTTCGAAGCTGAGGATATTTCTTTTTCCGTTTTCGTTTCTGTCTTTTCATCTTGTCATAGCTGAGGTAATCGTGACTCCTGCGCTTACATTTGTGTTTATGTTTTTCTTTAAGACTGTTTAGGACAGTAGAGGTTTCAGTGGGAATCAAGGAAATGTGTTCAAAAGAATGCCTCCTCTTTTTCTGTCCACAAAACTTCTCTGCCCTATCTGATGTGCTGTTATTATCTGTCCCAATGCCACTGTCACTGGGAATGGTCTCGTCACTATGAGACTCACTAACTGGGGAAGGAGTAGCTTCTTTCAAGGATGTGAGTTCACTCAAATGAGAAGGAGAATTTGGCAACAGAGTAGGAGGAGACAGCCGCCTCCTCCCCTTAGAAGCCTTCTTCATTGCAAGAGTCTGAATCATACTGCCCTGTCTGGAGTGCACATGCAAATATGGCACCGAACTAGGTTCAACAAAGCCTGCGTCACTACTAACAGGGCTCTGACCTCCACTAGTCCCAGAAGACTGAGAGCAGATAGGTGATGGAAGGATCTCAGAACTACCAGCAGGGGAAGGCAGCAAAGGGGGAAGAATCTGACCTAATGCTGGCCCAGCTGCCTGCTGAGATGTTTGTTCAAGCACAGCAAGGCTGGCAGGGCTACCAGAGAGAAGGCCGGTTAAGACAGTTTTTGGTTTGCGACCCCTTCTCTTCCCTATATAAATGGTTCCTTTCTTGCTGACATTTATTTGTTGGCCCAATTTAGAGCCAAATGTGGCAGCAAGACTTGATACTGTATTATGAAGTCTGGATTGTACTTTTCCTTTATTACTTGATTCTACAGAACTTGAAAGAATCTGATTCAACAATTTTTTTCTCTTTAAAGTCTTCATTTTATTTATTTTGCGGATAATTGTTTTCATTAACTGTCCATTGTTTCGCTTGCTAATTTTTTTATCTGGTTCCATCTCAAGGTCACTCATACTACAGACACTTTGCCTATGACTGTCATCTAAGTCATCTGTATCCTGAAGCTGATCCTCACTCTCAAAGAAGTCACTACTACTCCTATGGTTCTCACTTTCAGATTCTAGCTTACTTGGACTTTCAGTGGCAACAAATGGAGCCACTGATAGTACCGGTGGCTTCATCTTCACTGGAGATCTCATCTGCCTCTTAGGCCTGCCTCTCTTTTTTGGAAAAGGAGACATAGACAAACTTTGTTTGAAGGAAGGAATTTCAATTTCTGGTTGTAAAATTGGGGGCTCTTGTTCTTCTTTAGACTGTAAAGAAAACACTTTAGAGGCAGGTATTTTTAAAGTCCTTTTAGGGGGACCTTCTAGTTGAGGCATTTCCTTGGATTTAGGTCTTCCTCTTTTGGGCTTATAAATATCCGACAAAAGATCACTAGTGACACACATACTGGAGGACAGTTTGTGAGTAATAAAAGATTTATGAGATGGTTTCTCACTGTCAGTCAAGAGAGCAAGAGATGGAGCTGAAGACTTACTCAACTTTGGCAACCGGCGTTTCAGGAAGTCATGGTCGACAAAAGATGACGCTCCAATGTTTTTCATAAACTTTGCTGGCTCAGAACTATTCGATAATGAGCTACACGAAACATTTTTAAAAAGCTCAGATCTTTCCAATTCTAGTCCTTTTGGAGACCGGCATGTGCTTCTTGCCACCACTTTTGTCCACCGAGGTTTTCTTCCCTTTCTTTTCTTTAATGGTTTGGACTGGAAACTAGTGCTTAGGCTTTCAGCAACTTGGCAGTGTTTGTCTGGTGCAGTTACTGCACCAAGTTTTAAAAAAGGCTTATTACTAAATAAACTAGTAAAATTAACAACCGAAGGAGTAATTGTATGAATACCAGAGTCAGAAGCCAAACTTGGTTTTTTTCCCAAGGAAGAAGTTATTCTAGGAATATCTAGATGGGTATTTTTTGATTCATTTAGTTCTTTATCAATTCCTTTACACTCAATACTTATGCTATGACTTAATGACCTGTGACCAACATTCAAGTGGGTGCTTTCAGCAGTAAACTGGTTCTTTCCAACAGACTCTGAGATTTCTTCCATTTGTTCTGCTGGAGAATTTAAAAGTAATGGGTTTGGAGTCAAATGTGAAGAAGTTTCAGGGAGACTCCTGGTTAAAGGGTTAATAGACACAGTAGGTGACGGGGAAGGAAGAGTGCTTTCTCCTACTGCGCTGAAGGGAGCCTTAGCTGTAGATGCATCACAGGCACCTCCTACTTCAAAGTCTGGAGAAGTGCAATATCCAGGAAGCTTTTCATGCTTTGAGGTTTCAAAGGCTCCCCTTTCACTAGATAAGAAATTGTCTTGCTGAATGCGTGTTCCTTCATTAAACATATCTTTCTCCAAATGAGACATTTCTTTTCGAACTGAAAACTTTTCCAACATGCTTTCTTTACTATGCCTCGTAACATTTTTCTCAAGAGTTTTGCTGGTAGCACTGTCTTTCAGAGACTCAGGAAGTTCTTGACCTCCAGGATTACTGATATTTGCACCACAAGAGGCCTTAAGGTGCTCCTGAGTGGGGACCCCTGCTTCAGACTTAAGGGCTAAGGCGTCTCTACTGCCCAGATGCCCTGCCATAGGACAACTCACTAATCTCTTTCCGATGTCCTTATTAACCAATCCAATTGCTGAATTCGCTACAATCTTCTTCGTAACATCCTTGGCCACTAGACCAACCGTAGAACTCAGTTTCTTTCCCAACTCTTTATTAACCAGTCCAACTACAGTGCCAAGTCCTAATTTCTTGCCAGACTCTTTATTCACTAAACCTGGAACGATACCAATGCCTAGCTTCTTTCCTGAATCTTTGCTCAGCAGTCCTACTGTAGTGATAGTCCCTGGCTTTTTGCCTAAGTCTTTATTAATGAATACTGCTGTAGTGCCAGTTCCCAGTTTTTTCACAGAGTCCTTATTGATCAGTCCTACTGCTGCATTGAACATAGGCTTTTTCCCGGGATCTTTAGTTACCAACCCAACTGCTGTGCTAAGAGCTGGCTTTTTAATTAAGTCCTTGTGAATTATTCCAGCTATAGAGCCAACACCTGGCTTCCTGATCATGTCCTTGCTGACCAATCCTACTGTAGTGCCAGTTCCTAACTTCTTCGGTTTTGTCTTGGAAGACTTGGAAGGAGGACAGGTAGCAATGAGCTGTGCCAACTTTTCTGTCACACTAGTTCCTCCATTCAGTAATGCTCTGTCCTTTGCATCAGGATCCCGACTGCTAACAAAAGACGGTGCTGCATTAATGTAATCTGCCATTTGTGAATGTACCGGAGAAAGCTTCTTAGACAAAGGATTATTTTCTCCCTGTGAATGAAGATGAACGCTTTCTTCAGATTGGCATTCAATGGCTGCAGCATCACCTGCTTTCTTGTACAACTTTGAAGAGTCCTAAAATTTGAGCAAAAAAAGGTTTCAGAGAAAGCCAACCTTATAACACCTAATTTCACATTCTAATCTAACAAATTGACTTTTTTTGGTAGGATTTAATTTTTATGTGCAAGCACACACGCTGTTCATGTGTAAGGCCTCACAAAGCCAGAAGAGTCCCTGGAGCAAGAGTTACAAACTGTTGTGAGCCACCCAATGTAGGTGCTGGAAAACAAACTAAGGTACTCTGGAAGAGCAGCAAGCACTTTCAACATGGAGCCATTTCTCTAGCCTCAAGAAAACACTTTTAAGAAAATTAGTGTTGCCGGGCGGTGGTGGCGCACGCATTTAATCCCAGCACTTGGGAGGCAGAGGCAGGCGGATCTCTGTGAGTTCAAGGCCAGCCTGGTCTACAAAGTGAGTCCAGGACAGCCAAGGATACACAGAGAAACCCTGTCTCGAAAAAAAAAAAAAAAAGAAAGAAAATTAGTGTTAAGTGGGACATAATGGCACATGCCTATAACCTCAATACTTGGGAGGCTGAAGTGTGAGTACTACTGTTGAGTTTGGGCCCAGACTGAGCTATAAAATGAGTTCAAGGCTAGAATGAGTTATATAGTGGGAATGTCTCTAAAAACCAAATCATGACACCAAGCTTGACAACCTGAGTTTAACTCCTAGAGAACCCACAAAGTAGAAAAAAAGAATTAACTCCACAAGTTGTCCTCAGACCTTTACCCTCACACTGGAACACATAGATAACACACACACACAAACATGCACGCACGCACGCATGCACATACCCTAAATGAATGTGAAGCAAAAAGAGTATACTAATGCCACTTTTTGTTAGTTTGTCTACTGCTATATTAAATGCTATCAGTATTGTCTGTTTTCCAGTTTTTGAGGCAAGACCTAACTCTATAGCCAGCTGGCCTCAAATCTTCAAGTGTTCTGCCTGTGTCAGTCTCCCATGGGATTACAGACATTTGTCAGCACTTCTGGCTTAAAATACTTTCTTTGCTGATTGTCTATATAAGCCTATATATTTATTTTACATATATCACCATGATTTTTAACATAGCAAATTAATATTCTCTATCATCATCTTCTGACTAACAACATGAATGTGGGATGTTTTTCTTTTATTTTTTTAATGCTTTTTTAAAATTTTATGTACAATGGTGTTCTGGCTGTGTGTAAGTCTGTGTGAAGGTGTTAGAGCCCCTGTAACTGGAATTACAGACAGTTGTGAGCTGCCCTGAGGTGCTGGGAATTGAACCTGTGTCCTTCGAAGAATAGCCACTGCTCTTAAACACTCAGCCATCTCTCCAGTGCCTAGGAATGTTTTAATTTTATTATTTATTTGCTGTGTGTATGTTTGAGGAGGTTAGGACATGAAGGAGTTGGTTCTCTCCTTTTACTACATGGTCTCCGATGTTTGAACTCAGGTTAACTTGACACGCTTGGCACCAATGCCGTCACCAGGTGAGCCCTGCATCATCAATTTTAATAATAAAACATTGAACAATCCAAATGATTATGTTTAAGGGACTAAGTTAAATAAAATACATGTATATAATAAAGCACCCCCCCAAAAAAAAACCTGACAAAAATTAATATATATTAAAATTTGGTTGAGAATACTGTTTGTTATTTTGTATATGTACCTTATTTTATTTGGCTTATTTGGGGGGGGGGGAGGTAGTCCTCCAGACAGGATTTCTCTGTGTAGTCCTGGCTGTCCTAGAACTTGCTCTATAGACCAGGCTGGCTTCAAACTCAAAGGCCACCTGTGTCTGCTTCCCAAGTGCTGGGATTAAAGATGTGTGCCACCATTGCCTGGCATTTTATTTAGTTTCTTTAAAAAATTACTTCAGTGTTGGGAATTTCATTGAGAACCAAATAAATCTGACAAGAAAAAGAGAGCTAGTAATGTTGCTCAGAAAAGCACATGCCTAGGATGCTCAAGTTCATGGGAACATGTGCATTTGTGGAGGCCAGAGAACAGTTTTATGGAGTTAGTTTTCTCTTTCTACCTTTATCTGGGTTCCAGGGAATGGAACTGGGCTCACAAGTGCCTTTACACACTGTGGCACCTTACTGGCTCCACAATGTACTTTTCTAATTCTGTCTCAAAAAGAATAAGCCAAAACTAGCAAAGAAATTTAATTTCTTCAGAAAATACAACAGAAGAATGTTAATAACAATATGTAAATTATCATACATTAGTAACTTCAACATCAAGTTTTTCTTGCTATATAACTTAATGAAGAAATGTAAGATTCTCCCTCATCCCTGCCATTTTTTGGTATGTTGAGACATATGTGTATGTAGTCCAGGCTGGTCTGTAACTTAAGATCCTCCTGAGATAATAGGTTTGTCCCCATACCTGGCTTTAAATTTTTTTTTTTTTAAATTTGTGCACAGATGCCCACAAAAGCCAGAAGTGAGTTTCAGATTCCTTGGAACCCAACGCGGGTTCTGAGATCTGAACTCTGGTTCTCTGGTAGAACAATAAGTTCTTTTAACTGCATAGCTATCAATCTACCCCTAGACTCCTTTTTATAACTTATTCCTGTAACTGGACTTTTACTACTTTGTGGGTTTTTCTTTCTCTCTTCTACCCTTCTCTACTCCTTCACTTTTTCCCTTTCAACCCCCTAATACTAGAGAGGAGAGAATAAAAGACAGAGGGGAAAAGGGATGTCGATGTCGTTAGACTTCTTCCTGCTGATTAGGGGCATTGAGTTCCTTGGGGCAACTTTGATCTTCGTCATCAAGAAAGCTAATTTTTTGTTTCTTCTTTTGCACTTAAGACTACTTAACCACAGCCAACAGTATCCAACCACCAACCAGTCGCACCTATCAGGACTCTAGCATTTATATATCCAATGAAAAGTCTCCAGAATTCCAAATGTCACTGACTCACAGAAACTATCTGTGGCTGGCAAAACCAAGGCCCTGCTAGAACATGAGGCAAATCATAATCAGCTGCTGTGAAGTAGCCTCTTATCCCACACCTGGGATTAAAATGAAAACATATTCCCATAATAGTTCTATGGGTTCCCCCCCCCCCCTTTGGTTTTTCGAGACAGAGTTTCTCTGTGTAGCCCTGGCTATTCTGGAACTCACTCTGTAGAGCAGGCTGGTCTTGAACTACCAAAATCACACAATTCTCACTACAATTCCCAACATAAAAAAATAACCTCAACAGCACACTTCTGGCTTAATTTAGTCTTCTGGCATGTTCCTCTATAAATCCCTATGTGGTGGTTTGAATAAGAATGGCCCCTACTGGCTCATATATTTGAAAAGCTTAGTCATCAGGGAATGGCACTGTGTAAAAAGGATTAGAAATTAAGAGATGTGGTCTTGTTGGACAAAGCATCACTGAGGGTGGACTTTGAAGTTCCAAAGACCCACATGCCAGATCCAGTCTCTCTTTCTCTGCCTCTCCGCCAGATGGGGATGGAGGTCTCACCTACTTCTCTAGCACCATACTTGCCTGCTGTTGCCATGCTCCTTACGATGATAATAACGGACTAAGATAGCTGGGCGTGGTAGTGCACGCCTTTAATCCCAGCACTCAGGAGGCAGAGGCAGGCAGATCTCTGAGTTCAAGGCCAGCCTGGTCTACAAACAGGGCTACACAGACAAACCCTGTCTTGAAAAACCAAAGGAAAAAAAAAAGGCCTAAGCCTCTGAAACAGTAAGCAAGCCCCCAACTAAATGCTTTTTTTTTTTTAAAATGAGAGTTTCCTTGGTCATGATCTCTCTTCATAGCAATAGAACAGTGACTAAGACACCCTATCTGACTGGTTAGGTTTGGGCTCAGGGCCACTTGGGCCAGGCTCATCTACAGGAGCCTCTTTCTCTCTCCACCTTCACAGCTGGTTTTATCTACAAGTACCAAACTAACAGACTTCAAGTTCTCCAGGGTGACTGGTATCAGATCCCATACAATAAGCATGCATTAACTAAACTGGCCCTTCCTCCCAACTTTCCCCACATTCTGAGTTCACACATTCCTTCCTCAAAATGTAGGACTTCTTTCTTTGCCCTCCTGTCCAAGAATCAGTCAGCCTGATTACAAGACCATGCCTTTTTTAAAAATAGACTTTATTTTTATTTATGTGTATTATGTATGTGTAGATTTGTCCACATGCGTACAGGGCCTGTGGAGTCTAGAAGAGGGTGTCAGATACCATGGAGCTAGCTAAAGGCAGTTATAAGGCATTAAACCAGTTTGCTGGGCACCAAACTTAGGTCCTCTGGAAGAAGAACAAATGCTTTTAACCATTGATTGAGCCATCTTGGTAGCTCCACACAAACACACACTATAGGCTACTCACCAACCAACCACAGTGTGTGGAACCTCTCTCCCTTCTGAAATCCAAAAGAAGAAAGAGATTCTCAATCTTGAGCCTAAACTCTAGGAGTTACTGCATGTCTGTCTGCATGGTCTATGACATTGATAACTTTCCTAACAAATCTTTTACTCAAAGAGATTCTATAACCCTTTGAGAAAGTAACTTGAAAGCCTGAGAACTTAAAGTGACTAGCTGTGAAAGGGATAGAAAGTGCTGTACACTCAGGCACGTTTGAGTAACAAGCTGATCAAACAGGATACAACTTCTGTTTCATAACATAGTCTACCATGCCTCTCTACATGTCACATTTCACAAAAGTGCCCAGGTTTCAGGCTGGCAAACTGGCTCAGGAACTTGCTAATGACCCAAGTTCTATCCCTAGAATCCACATAAAGCGTCAAGGAGAGAACTGACTCCACACTGTTGTCCGCTTATATATACCCTCCACCAGCTGTGGCACACGCACCCCTAAACACACACATAAATACACACACCATTCACTATTAGTACACACACACACAAGTTATAGGTTCTATTATCATACAGGCATTTAAGTCTCCCCTGGAAGTCTTCATTGAATACCATGCAGCTGTATTTCAGAATTAATTAGCAATGCACACTTACTAAGTAATATGTATGCAAGTAGCTCTGGAATGATTTACAAACCATTAAAATGACACAGGAGATATGATTAGACAACTACAAAAGCAAGCATATGAATTACTGACTTAAAGGGATGGCTTTTAGGGTTAATTCTCTGGCACCAAAGAAGCTATGCTTTTTAACAATTTGGTTCAATGATGACTTCCATTAGCAAGAACAACAATGAAATAAAAACACATCCAGAGTCCTCAACGCTCACTATGCACACTATGAAACAATGACAGTTAGGACACAAGCGGATACGCTTTTCACTCTACACTTAAGAAAAGTGAGGACTGGGGAGATGGCTCAGCTGTTAAAAGTCAAGGACCAATCAAAAAGACGAGAAAAATGAACTGGGAAACCAAAACAAATATTACAGGGGTAACATCCTATTCATCAGTGACTAGAATCATCAGCCTTCAACCCCAGGACCAAAAATTAACTACTACTAGACAACGAGGAAGAGAAGGAATGTTGACAATGAAATGTAAACACTGAAAAGAAAAATCACCTTAACATTAAGATAAGAGAAAAATAAATAGTATCTTATAGTGTAGTTTCAAAACAGAAATATGTCCAATGGAAGCAGAGACTCATTCATCCACAAAGGAGGGTGAGGGAGAGTTCACAGACTTGGAATATATTTAAGTCTTTAAATGCCCCACCCCCCATTCTCCTTTATTTATTGTACCACCTTGCTTTTTACCTCCTTTTTTTTTAAAGATTTATTTATTTATTTTATGTGTGGGTGCTTTATCTGCATGAACATCTGTAACCAGAAGAGGGCATCAGATCACGTTGTGGATGGTTGTGAGCCACCACGTGGTTGCTGGGAATTGAACTCAGGACCTTTGGAAGAACAGCCAGTGCTCTTAACCACTGAGCCATCTCTCCAGCCCCCTCTTTTTTTTTTTAATGTAGTAATTTAGTAATCTTTTTATTTTACATGCTTTGCATCATGTGTGTGGTGCTCATAGAAATCAAGGGGATGCTGAAGTGCAGATGGTTGTGAGCTGCCATGTGGGTGCTGAGAATCAAACCTGGGTCCTATGCAAGAGCAGAAAGTGCTCTTAACCAGTGAGCCATCTTCTAGCCTCTCAATTTAGTCAAGTTAAATTTACTTCTTGATTTGGGGTAGTGTAATTCTTGAGATTAGGACAAAAACAAAACAAAACAAAAACCCAAGGATACAACTACATATACTTAGGACAGTTTCTACTTGTTTGATAATTCCTGTCATAACTGCTCTATCACAGTCAACAGTGTTTAAGAGGAAAAGGTACTAGCCGGGCGGTGGTGGCGCACGCCTTTAATCCCAGCACTTGGGAGGCAGAGGCAGGCGGATCTCTGTGAGTTCGAGGCCAGCCTGGTCTACAAAGCGAGTCCAGAACAGCCAGAGATACACAGAGAAACCCTGTCTCGAAAAACTAAAAAAAAAAAAAAAAAAAAAAAAAAGAGGAAAAGGTACTACGTTCCTTACTTTGGCTCTTATCTATCTGCTTATAACTTGTTCAGTAATATTCTGCAACCCCCACCCATATAACCAAGATAAATAAAGATCTACATGAAATTTACCAATTTTGTTGAAGATGTGATTCAAAAGGCATTTCTACTTTAAGGTGAAAGCTACTCCCCAACACACACACAAATGCAAACATAAAGAGAGTAGGAGATTTTTTACAAACTTGGAATGAAGAAAAATTTTTCTATATACACTGGATTAGAAGGAAGAAAAGCAGGAATGTCAGGGTCTAAAGGAGATAGCAGAAAAGGATTTACAACGTTCCCTTCCCTATGCACCAGAACCATACAGAACGCTAAGGCTGCAGAGACCATATTTCCCCATATAGTTGTCTTTTAACACTTTCACAGTTGGATCCTATGGCATAATCAATAACTTGTATATGAAGTAAAAAGGGATGCTATGAAAGGGGAATACTCTTGTCCAGCCAATTCTTTGAAGATCAATGCATTTTTACACTCTTACACTTAAAATGGTAATTATAAACAATAGAAAACTTCTTGGTTTTTACAGTTTCTACAACTCATGCCCATTTGCGTTTAAATGTGGTCTTTGCTAAGTATATTTAAGATGCAGCATTTTAAAGTTTAAAAAAATGTCTCTGCAGTACTGTTCGGAAGTTTTAAGTAAAGTTGTACTCACTGGGGGATTAAAAAGGAAAAAAGAAAAACACAGTAAGCCAAATAAAAGGCTCTGGAAAGTCACAACAATAGAATGAATCGAGAGGACAGAATATCTGAATGACAAAGTGGACAAGGACAAAGAGAACATAATAAATAGTAATGGGAATTCCAAGATATGTGACACTCTGAAAAGATCCATTGCATGGATAACAGGTATAGAAGGAGAAAAATCTGGTTCTAAAGGCATGGAAATCATTTTTACAAGAATGAGAACAGATAATTTTCCAGAGGTAGGAAAAGAGATGCCAATCCAGATGCAGGAAGCATTTAGGACACTAAATAGATCAGAAAAGTACCTCCCTGGTTATAACTAAAGCACTAAATATACAGAACAAAGCAGCACAGAAGAAATGCAAAGGCATACAGCACACCCATTCAGATTATTCAGCTGAAACTTTCAATGCCAGGAGGCCTGGACAGATGTATGAAGTTCTGAAAGACAATTGCCAACCCAAACTACTACTATACACAACAAAACTATCTGTCATAACTGAAGGAAAAATAAAAACATCCCATAATAGACAACAGATTAAAGAAACCCCTACAGCTGGGCATGGAGGCATACACCTTAATCCCAGCACTCGGGAGGCAGAGGGCAGATCTCTGTCAGTTCAAGGCCAGTCTGGTCTACAAAGTGAGTCCAGAACAGTCAGGGATTCACAGAGAAACCCTGTCTCAAAACAAAACAAAACACTTTTGAATAACTGAAGAGTAATGGTTTCAATCATCCATTCAAGAGACAGACTAGTAGAGTGGACACAAAACAGAAACCATGTGCTCTAACAAAGGCAGACACTACCCTGTGGAAAGGAAAGGGTGGGAAAAGGTGCTCCAAGCAAGCAGGCCTGGAAGTGAAGCAGGTGCCAGATGAAAGAAACTTCAAACCAAAACTAGCTAGACAAGACAAGCCACTTTACCCTCATTAAGAGGACACTCCATCAAAAGGGACATGAAGATTCTAAACGCCTATGTCCCAAACACAGGTGCACTCAGTTTCATGCAACAAATTCTAGTAGATGTGGAGCCACGGATTCACCGAGCACAATGACAGTGGTTAACTTTAATACCCGATTCTCACCAATTGACAGGTGTTCCCAACGAAAAATGAGCAGAGAAACATCTGAATTAAATGACATCCTAAATCAAATGGACCTAACAGACACCTGCCTATAGAAGACCCCATTCATACAATGCAAAACACACACTGTTTTCAGAAGCTCATAGAACTTTCTCTAAACCAGATCATACATTAGGACACACAACACAATAGAGAAAGAGAAACCCTAGAGCAGACACAAACTCACAGTGATTAAACAACATACTACTGAATAATGAATAGGTCCTTTAAGAAATAAAAAAGAAACTTTTATTTAAAATTCCAAAAACCACAATACAAAGAAAACAGTCCTAAGGGAAAAGTTTGTAGCTTTAAGTGCTTACATAAAAAACAAACACCACAGAGAAATTTGAAACAACTTACCGATATACCTCAGGGCCTAGGAAAAACAAGTGAAACCCCAAAGTAATAGATGGATAGAAATCATCACTGGATAGAAATCACTAAGATTAGGGCAGAAATTAACGAAATGTAATCAAACAAACAAAAGCAACATATAATCAAAAATGAAACAAAAAATGGTTCTTTAAAAATACAGAAAAATTGGTTACTTAACAAAATAGAAGCTGGGCGGT
>CAJQZJ010032773.1:908511-921370 GCA_907164525.1 Lophiomys imhausi
TATCTATCTATCTATCTATCTATCTATCTATCTATCTATCTATCTATTTTGAGATAATGTCTCACTACGTAGCTCTGGTGGGCCTGGAACTCCCCATATGACCAAACTGGCCTAAAACTCAGAGATCCACCTGCTTCTGCCTTCCAAATACTTGGGGGCAAGATGTGCACCACCAAGTCCATGTTAAATCAATTATATTTTTAAAGAAAAATTAATCATTTTATTTGAGTAGTGACAGGAAGGAGGCAACTTAGTTTTTGTTTGTTTGTTGCTTTGAGTCAGGATATCCTGTACTGGTCTCCAGAGACACTAAGACTATTAATTTGCAGTGTGCCTTATGAGAAACAGCAACATGAATGTCTTATAAAACCAACTCATTTAATAAGAGCTTTCACTATGTTAGTGAATCACATCCTTTCAACCATGTTAAGAGAGGTGCTATGATAACCTTTATTCTCTGAACCTCAATTTAATTTCTGTTAATATGTTCACCCCTTTATTATTAGAACTAGAAAGGGCAAGATTTAACTCTAGATTTCCTAAATATAATCTCCAACTTTTTTTCATTATATTAGGAGCAATAATCTGAGTATGCTCCACTTAGCATGTATAATTTTACAAATAAAAATACAAATACAGACATATGTACCTGTAAGATGGCTCAGCTGGTAAAGGCACTTGTCTTGAAAGCCTGGCCTGAGTTCAACCCCCAGAACCCATGTGAAGGCAGAAGAACTGACAGCAAAGTTGTCTTCTAACCTCCACATGCACGAAATGGCATTCCCCACCACATTCACAAAATACATAATTTAAAAATACAGACATATTGTTATCATAGTTTTAGCATTCCTTTTAGCCTATTTAGAAATATCTAAAGAACAGAATCAAACTTCTGGAATATGTACTTACTACAAATATAAAGATTAACAGAGAAATCCAAGCACTGGCAATGACCATGGAGTGTTGGAAGCTTACTCACCCATTTGGAAGGGCAGTGTTCACTCTTCTCATCTGTCATCTTCCCACTTTTAAGTGCTTTCCTTGAGTGCTTGATGGTTGTTTTTATGGCAGGTCGACATACATAGTTCTCCAAGTTCTTTGGAGGCTTTTTAGTTCTCTTAGCCTGAAGGCCAATTTTCAATTTTAAGTTTCCCTCTGAGAAGTTTGTTTCTTTCACTGAAAACTGTTGCTGTGGATCAGTCAAACCATCATCTTTTCTAACTTCAATGCCCCTTTCTCGATTCTGCTTTCGAGGATCCTCTTCTTCCTTTGAGTTACTCTCTATTTCTACTTCTCTCTTGCTGGCCAGAGTGCCAGTATTGATGGTAGAAGGACTCTTTCGTGAAAATCCTTCGGAATCAGAACCCAATCCTAACATAGCAGTATTCCTAGGGTCCATCACAAGTGTGTTATTGCCAAGGAATCTTACAAAACTTTTACAGAACACTGTTCCATAAAAAAATAGGGTTTTCCAAAACTTGCGACCAGCATCTCTTTCCCTGCAGGATAGATCATAACAAAAATTTATCAGAAAATAAATAATTCACAAAAGAAAGGAGCAATAAGGACAGCAGGACAAGCACATATTTACATGTGTATATGTATCTGTTTATGTACATATATATAACTTAAATCAAAATGTGGTTTAGAATACATACAAACCATTTACTTGTAAATTCACTTAAAATTTTCCTGTTTCTTTTGACTGCTCTATAGATAGAAACAAGCTACAATATTATTGTAGCATAAATGAAAATTTTAGAATCATTGTTATAGCAGAGCATGGAGGCACACTCCTATATCACAGCTAAGACAAATGGATCTCAAGTCTGAGGCCAGCTCAGGGACATCCCTCTATTTTCTCCTTCCTCTCTCTCCTGTGTGTGTGCGTGTGTCTGTGAATATCTTTTTTGACAAAGGGTCTCATGTAACCCAGGCTGGCCTGGAACTTGTTATATAGCTGAAGATGATCTTAATCCCATACTCCTGCATCTAGCACCCAAGTGCTAGGAGTACATTTTGTGCACCACCATGTTAGTCTTGAGAATGCATCTCTTAAAAAAAAATGTCTGTCACAGTGGGCACATCTTTAATCCCAGCAGTTGGGAGACAGAGGCAGACTGATCTCTGAATTCAAGGCTAGCCTGGTCTATAGAGTGAGTTCTAAGAGGGCCACACAGAGAAACCTGTCTCAAAAACAAATAAACAAAAAAAAAACATTATAAACCAACCAAGAAGTTTCTGAGTTTGAAAGTAAAAAGTCAGGCAAGGCTGTTATGTACCTGGAACTTCAACACTGGGATGAGGAGAGATAGGCAGTTATCTCTCCTGGCCAAGCCAGCCTAGTTAAAACCGCAAGCTTCCGGTTCAGTGGGAGAGCCTGTCTCAATGGAATAAGGTAGAAGGAGACAGAAGATATGTGACTTCCTCCTCTGGCCGTCAGACACTTATATACATGCAACCCACACACATAATAAGTACTCAGTACACACGCAAAAAATGGATAAATATTACTCTTGTAAAAGTCCTTTTCAGTCGGGCGGTGGTGGCGCACGCCTTTAATCCCAGCACTTGGGAGGCAGAGGCAGGTGGATCTTTGCTAGTTCGAGGCCAGCCTGGTCTACAAAGTGAGTCCAGGACAGCCAGAGATACACAGAGAAATGCTGTCTCGAAAAACTAAAAAAAAAAAAAAAGTCCTTTTCAATGAGTAGATTCCATATTTCAAAGGAATAATTTGATATGATGCTGAATACTGACATAAATGGTTATTTACTTGGGAGAAAAAGTTAGATACATTTCTTTATGTCATTAAAACAAACAGGCTGAGGATGGCTCATCAGATGGCTGCTCTTCTAGAGGACCAAGGTTTGATTTCAAGTGTCACATAGCAGCTCCCAACCATCTGAACTCCAGTTCTTAGAGATCTAACATGCTCTTCTGGCCTCCTCAAGCACCAGACACTCATGTGATACACAGACATACATGCAAACCAAGCACCCATACATACAAAACAAAATGTTAATAAAAAAAAAAACATAAAACAAAAAACAAGGTTGGGTGGATAGTTAAGTGGCAGAATGCTAGCCTAAATATAAACAAAGACCTGGGAGCTCAACCTCTTTACACTAAAAGCAGGGGTGGGGGTAGGAGGCAAGACTGAAAATTTATGGGATTGGGGAGATGGCTCAGTGTGCACTGGATGCTTTTCCAGAGGACCAGGGTTCAATTCCCAGCACCCACATGGCAGCTCACACCTGTCTGTAACTTAAATCTAACAATTTCACACAGACATATATATAGGCAAAACACCAATACACATAAATCAAAAATAAATAATTTTTAAAAGACTAGAAATTTGTAACTTAACAGGGGATGATGACTTACATCCCAGTGTTCCTGGCCCTCAGGACACTATACAGAATGCAACAAGTGCAAAGCCAGCTCAGTTATACGATGTCAGGTCAGCCTGCGTCGTCTCAAAGAGCAAACCTGCAGTGAAACAAACATGGCGTCTAGCTGTATGGAGCTGCCCTTAGTTCTGCTTTCTCCCCGCAGACACCCTTTTCTGTTTGTTTTTGAGATGGGGTCTTACTATGCACCCGAGAAGCCCGGGAACTGGCTATCAAGACCAGCATAGCCTTGAATTTTTACTTGTCCTCCAGCTTCTGTTCAGCAGAGTATGGGATTAGTTATTACTATACTGCCATGTCTCCACTTTGGACATGTGTATCACACTGTCTTGTGATACGTTAGTTTACCTGTTTCTTTTAACAGACAACTCTGAGCTCTACCCCGCTTCCCACCAAATTATATGGGCCAATCAGATGGCTCAGCAGATAAAAGCATTTGCTTCATAAGCCTGCTAACTCCAGGTACCCCACCAGGGAAAAGGCCTCATGGGGTGACTCCAATGTATACTCTTAGCACTTCTAAGGTGAGATGGCAGTGTGAAACAGGAAAACCAGAAATCCAGGGCTACTTAACTTGGCGTTACAAGCATGTAGAAACAAGACTCTGCCTCAATAAGGCAGAAGGCAAGAACCAACTCTTGGAAGCTGTCCTCTGACTTCCAATCTCTAACTATATGTGAAAGCTGCATTCATGTATAATAACATTTTTTTAATTGAATGGATTGGCCAGGCATGGCTGTGCACACCTTTAATCCCAGCGCTCAGGAGGCAGAGGTAGGTGGATCTGAGTTCAAGGCCAGCCTGGTCTACTAGGCAACTTCCAGAAAGCCTACACAGAGAAACCCTGACTTGAAAAAATATAAAGAGAAGGTATGTCTTTGTCCCTTCCCCTAAACATGGTAAGAAATATGGGAGCACTGGAAATCTGTAGTTATTGATCAAGGAATGAATGCATAAATAACAAGGAAAGTTTGTAAGTTTTTGAAGCTAAGTACACTGATTTACACCTTTAATCCCACTTAGGTAGGAGGTCTGTTGTGAGCAGCTTGGGTTATGTATTGAGTTCAAGGTTATCCTGGAGATATGTGAGATACCATCTCTAAACAAATAATGGAATTTTTTATTTACTTTCATATATGAGTGTGAATAGTTGTACCACATCCATCCCCATGCCTGGTGGCATAAGAAGTCAGAAGAGGGAGTCATATTCCCTGGAATAGGAGTGGTTGTGAGCCACTGCATGGTTCTCTGCAAGTGCAAAAAGTGCTCTTTACCAATGAGCCATCTCTGCAGTCTGAGGAAGAAGACTGGGTAACTCAGCAGTCTTGTGCAATATGCTTGTTAGGATAACTCTGAGGTCCTTTCTTTTTATTACACTTTATTGATGTATTACATGGGGAGTGGGTATGGACATGCAGCAGCACGTACACAGACACCAGAGAACAACCTGGATTGTTGGCTGCATCTCTCCTGTCACCATGTGAGACCCTCCAGGCAGGTGGCAAGCACTTTAACCAGCTGTGTCACCCCACCAGCCCTGTTTATTGTTTTGTACCTAAGGTTTATCTTATCTCCAATTGTGTGTTTGAGTGCAGGTACCTATGCAATTCAAAAGAAGGCATCAGACTCCCTGGACTGGAAGCGGCTGTGAGAGGCCCAATGAAGGAACTAGGAAACAAACTGCGTCACTATGAGCTCTTAGCTACCGAGTCATCTCCCTAGCCTCCCTTATTTGTTTTTATTTGATTTGAAACAGGGTCTCTCTATGCAGATCTGGCAGGTTTGGAACTCTCTGTAGACCAGGCTGGCCTTGAACTCACAGAGATCGGCCTGCCTCTAACTCCCGAGTGCTGGCATTAAAGGCGAGCGCCACCACGCCCGGCAAGGAGGGCCATATGGATACTGAGAATCTAACCAGTTCCCTCTTACTGGTTTTGTTTTTTTACAGTAACAGATTAGCAATGAAAGCTTTAGAAATGTATTATATGCCAATGTCTAACAATTAACTGATGTGTGTTTTGGGTTTGTTGTTGTTGTTTGAGACAGGGTCTCTGGCTGTCCTGGACTCACAAAGATCTGCCTGCCTCTGCCTCCCGAGTGCCAAGGCATGTGCCCCTACACCCAGTCCAATTAACTGACTTAAATTATTTTTAACTGACATAGAAGGGGTGTTTTAAGAAATACTTACTGCTGGGAGGTGGTAGCACACACATCTAATCCCAAGCAGAGGAAGGTGGATCTTTGAGTTTGAGGCCAGACTGATGTACAGAGTGAATTCCAGAACAGCCAAGGCTACATAAAGAAATTCTTGACTTTTCCCTCCTCAAAATTAAACACATACATACACACAAATAGCTTAAGTTTCTTCATTAAAAAAGTAATTGTTCAGCCGGGCGGTGGTGGCGCACGCCTTTAATCCCAGCACTCGGGAGGCAGAGGAAGGCAGATCTCTGTGAGTTCGAGGCCAGCCTGGTCTACAAAGTGAGTCCAGGACAGCTAAGGATACACAGAGAAACCCTGTCTCAAAAAAACAACAACAAAAAAGTAATTGTTCATTATTTTTTCTCTTTCTGCATCTAAACATTACCTTCCCAACTTGTGTTATCATTTAGTAGGATATGAATTCTCTACTTGTTTAAGATTTATATCTTTAGAAAAAAATAAAATTTAAATAAATAAATAAATAATAAAAAAGATTTATGTCTTCAGATCTTCTCTGAAAACATATACTAATGTTCACTCAGTAGTTACTCTACATGACTGATTCAATCCCTTTGAAGCCTATAATGAAAAATACATTTCTTCTTTTCAAAGACAATCTTTTAAATTTTTTCCATTTTGCCCTGTTGGACTTGGTCAGAAAACTCTGCAGTTCCATTTCAATAGTGCTGAATTAGGAAGCCTTGAAAATGTCCCATCCAGATTTCAAAGAAGACCATTTACACTAAGAAGATAAAATAAAGCTAATTTATAATTGGCACACTCTCCTCGAGACCGACAAACTGAGTGAGAGTGACTAGGTAACAAGTACAGAAAACAAACAAAACACAGAGCCAAATATTAAGTCAACAAGTCATGCCTTATTTACTGTGGGACTAAAACATAGGACACTACCAAGAGATGGGAACCGCAGTCATCAAGATGGCTCAACGGGAAAGGCTCCTTCAGCTCAGCCTGACAACCTAAGAGAACTGACTTCTCAAAGTTGTCCTCTGACTTCCATGTGTGTATTCCAAGTACGTGAGCATGCACACAAACACACACTAAATAAACAAATAAATGTAACTGTAAAATAAAAATAAAAACAAGAATGAAACACTGTTGGCAGAACTTGCATTCATCTCAGCTCTAGCTGTCAGGCATATCAGAGAGAAGCATGTTTAACAATCACTTGAGGGCAGGAGTCCAGATCAGCTGAACAGAACAGAAAGAACCCATCTCAAAAAGCAAAAGCTAGCAGAGAATGATAAGAAATGCCTATAATCTCACAAGTCAAGAGATTGAGGCAGATGTATCAAGTTTAAGACAAAACTGAATTAAATAATTTCAGGCCAGCTTGAACTAAGAATGAGACCCAATTTCAATAAAATTTTGAAAATGTAGGCAACTGAATAAATTCTTCTCTCAGAGTGACCACTTAAAATGTCTGTTTTCTGAACATCCAGCTTAAGAGCAGCCTTTGTCTCAGCTTAAGAGCAGCCTTTGCTGTCATTTCTTGCTTTTCCTCGTCATGAACATCACATGGGTTCTAAGGTAGATAACAAAACCAAAAGTACAATTTCCAAATTACCCATATATAGTGTTCCCAATTGGAACCTCAAAATCAAAACAACATGGATTTCACTCTTTTAAACAGCAAGTCGCCTTGAGACTGAACAATTCATCTCTTTTTCTATGTCTCCAATTCCAACTCATTTCTTTGTGGTAATTGGATTCCACTAGAAAATGTTTTTAACATTTTATCCATATGACTAAAACAATAGAAAAGTATCAACATATTATCTTGTCACTTTTTTAATAAAAACTAACAAGCTTTTCTGACTAATATGAGAACATTTAAAAGCAATGATGGGAATTTCTCTTCACCTCAGTAGTTAGAGGAACTCCCTATTGACAATATAGATTAGAAGTAGCAGGGATAAGTAATTCAATTCCAACTGTCATCAAATAGAATAGTTTAAGAGTTATATGAACCCATCTATGGAGAATAGTTTTAAATATCAGAACAAAAGAACAGGGGCTGGAGAAATGGCTGTGGTTAAGAGCACTGACTTCCGGAGGACTTCAGATCCCAGTACCTACGAGATGCCTCATAATCGCCTATAACTCCAATTCCAGGGGATCAGACCCCTACATCTGGCTACAGAGGCACCTGATGTACAAGTGATAAAGATATACATGCAGGCAAAACACCCATACGCATAAATAAAACTTTTCCTTAAAAAAAAATTAAAAGTAAAAATAAATGCTAAAAATAAAATCTATGTTCTTCAAACATGCAAAACACAATGACAGAAATACAACTCTAAAATAGTAATATTTAAGTTAAATTCACCAGACTCTGTGAATTAACAACTAATGACCCAGTTACTTTAAAAAAAAAAAATTCTGAGCCAGATGTGGTGGCATATGTGTATAATCCCAGCTGTTGGGAGGTAGAGTCAGAAAGACCAGAAGGTCAAGGTTTTAGGCCAACCTGAGTTACATCAGACCCTATCTGGAATATAAGGTTGGTAATAATTAGGATGACAAGTAGAAAGAATACTATCTTCATACAAAGAAATAGAGACAGGAGTGGGGTGTTCAGCCTAAGTCTGGTTCCCAATACCAATATAAAAAGCCAGGTGTGGTGCTTGCTTGTGACCTCAGTGCTAGGGATAAAATAACAGGTAGATCCCGGAGCTACCAGCTAGTCAGTCAGCCTAGCCTACTAGTTGAGTGCCAGGCCAGTAAGAGATCATATTATCAAAGATAAGATAGGGGGATAGAGAGATAGCTCAGTGATTAAGAGCACTGGCTGCTCTTCCAAAGGGCCCAGGTTCAAGTCCCAGCACCCACACGGCAGTTCACAACTGTCTGTAGTTGCTGGGCGTGGTGGCACACGCCTTTAATCCCAGCACTTGTGACAAAGAGGCAGGCAGATCTCTGTGAGTTCAAGGCCAGCCTGGTCTACAGACTGAGTCCAGGACAGTCAACAATACACAGAGAAACCCTGTCTCAAAAAACCTAAGAAGAAAGATAAGACAGACAGCAACTGAGAAGAAGCAACACTTGAAGTTGTCCTCCAGCTTCCACACACAGGTGCATGTGTGCACAGGGAAGCAGAAACAAACAAATACAGCTAACTTCAGGAAAAGTTGTGAGAACTACCAGCGTATATTAAAACAAGACACTAGACTACTTTGAAGCACACTCCGCGTATATCAAAACAAGACACTAGACTACTTCGACGCACACTCCCCTTTTTTGCAGCAACAAGGTTTAAAGTATCTCATTCATATGGAAGGCTGACACAGGAGACTCAAACAAGATTATGGCTCTACACTGCCTTTAAAATACTCAGACTAAGACTGAAGAGACAACTCAGCAGTTAAGAGCAACTGCTGCTCTTGTAGAGGACCAGAGTTTAGTTGCCAGTACCAGGTTGGGTTGTTTACATCCACCTGTAACTCCAACTCCAGGGGGATCTGATACCCTCTTCTGGCCTCTGAAGTTAGTAACCTCTCCCTCCCTTCCTCCCTCTCCCTCATGCATGTGCATACACCAACAAAATACACATCTTAAAAAATAATAATTCTTTAAAATACTCATACCAACATACTTAATTCAAATAGCAATTTGGAATTTTGAGGGTTTTTTTTTTTTTGGAAACTGCCAACTATACACACAGACTTCTCCACAAATACATGGGCAGGAATGGAGGTGACCAAGTCTTTATTAGCAAAACATACAGGAAATCTTAGAATAAAGCCAACAGGACTGATAATATTGTAAAGCCAATACCCTGCAAGAAATTTGGAAGTGCTACTATGTTTTTTAGGACACAATGTAAAACAGGACATAATCCTTTTCTACCCTGTTTTGGTTTGTTTGAAACAGGGTCTGGCTGTGTAGCCCAGCAGAACTTTCGCTGGATTGTCTGAGTCTTTTTCCATTACTGCACCTTAAGAATTTGAACAACACTTTGTTATTCTAAGTATTTGTTTTGTGCTGCTGCCCAAGTTAAACTCAAACTCATGGGCTTAAGTGATCCTCCTCCATATGGTGACTCAGGCCTCTAATTCTAGGACTTAGAGGCAAGATGACTTTCGTAAGTTTGAGGCTAGTCTGAGCTACATAGTGTATTCCAAGATAGCATAGGCTACAAAGTAAGATACTGCTTTAAAAAAATTAATTTTGAAGTATCTGAGATACACAAGGGACAAAACACATATAGTCACGTGTGTGAAAATATATATACACATATATGTACATGCATGTGGCATATATAATGGACAAACCCATTAAGCACTGGAGAAAATACTAAACCTTTCACAAATGCATAGTTTGTATTTTCACATACCTTTACAAAGGCTATTCTAATACAAAATAAGAGACAGGATGGAGAGATGACTCGATGCTTCTAAGAGCACCTGCACTCAGCAGGCATATAGTAGCTAACCACCATGTGTTTGTTCTCCAGATCCAAGGCCCATGGATACCAGACACACACATGGTACGCATGCATATATATAGGCAAAACACTCATAACACATAAGATAAAGTAAATCTAAAAAAAGACAAATCACTTTTTTTTTTTTGGTTTTTCGAGACAGGGTTTCTCTGTATAACAGCTCTGGCTGTCCTAGACTCACTTTGTAGACCAGGCTGGCCTCGAACTCACAGAGATCCGCCTACCTCTGCCTCCCAAGTGCTGGGATTAAAGGCGTGCGCCACCAACGCCCAGCTGACAAATCACTTTTTACTAAGACCCCACAGTCTATATTGTTAAAATATCTTCTCTAAAATAAGTTAAATGTCAGCACTCGGGAGGCAGAGGCAGGTGGATCTCTGTGAGTTCAAGGACAGCCTGGTCTACATAGCGAGTTCCAGGACAGCCAGGGCTGTTACACAGAAAAACCCTGTCTTCAAAACAAAAATTAAATGCCTTTCTTAAATGTCTGTTTTTTTAAAAATACACTAATTATTTTAATTTCTAGTGGTAGATTCATGGGTAGTTATTAAACAATTCCTGAGCATAACATCCAGAAGGGTTTTTTCATTTATATACACCCCAAAATTTTTTACAGAAATTCCCTATAGTAAGTATAGTAGTGCTATCCTGGGCTACACAGTGAAACCCCTTTTTCAAAAAAACAAAACAAGCTATTGGGGTTACAAACATGCTCCACCACACCCACCATGAAGGAACTTTTAAAAATTATTACTTTTATGTGTATGTGTGTGTGCCTGAATGAGTTTTTGTGCACCATATTCATCCAAGAGGGGCCAGAAGAAAGTCTTGGATCTCCACTTGAATACTTGAGAACCAAACCTGGTCTTTTGCCAAGAGCAGTAATTGATATTAACTGACAGTAATTTCTTCAGCCCCTGAAAGGAAATTTAAGTATATAACCTTGTATACATTACATGTATTTTATAGTCTCCTAAGAATAAACAGGACCAATGACTTAACTCAGTAAATACACTTGCTTCAAAAGCCTAACAGCCAGACTCTGACCAAAACCATGCAAAGGACGTGGGAGAAGGCCCACAACACACAGTTGTCCTCTGACTTCCACATGTGTTCCATGGCAAGCACACCCAGACACACATCAAGCACCTACATGTAATAATAAATTTTTAATTGAAATAATATTATCAAAAACCCTTTGCAATTAAGTTGCAAAACCTCAATTCTTCCTAGTCTGGAGAGTCCTCAACATTATGCAAGTCATAAATTCAACTGGATTAAAATCTCTAAGAACAACAGAGACTACGCATTTCTCATCTCGTAAGTGTTTGCCACATAGGAGTAACGAAATGTGCTTATAACTATAAAAAAAAGTCAAGCCGGGCGGTGGTGGCGCACGCCTTTAATCCCAGCACTTGGGAGGCAGAGGCAGGCGGATCTTTGTGAGTTCGAGGCCAGCCTGGTCTACAAAGCGAGTCCAGGACAGCCAGAGATATTCAGAGAAACCCTGTCTCGAAAAACCAAAAAAAAAAAAAAAAAAAATCAAAAATATCTGTCTCAACATATAACTGAGAAAAAAAGACACTATTTCTCAAAAATGAGATTATAAGAATGTTTTGAAACAAGCCAAAGATGCTGGTGCTATCTTACATCTTATCAAACATAACTCACAATTGTTTACCAACTACAGAAACAACACATTTTGAAAAGATCAATTCTCTTTCTCCTTTGGTTTTTTCAGTCTCACTCTACAGCCCAGGCTAGCCTAGAACTCACTATGCAGTCCAGGATGGCCTTGAATTCACAATAACCTTCTTGCCTAGGCTTTTCTAAATGCTCTGGTAAGTTGTCATGCCTGTCTTGAGGGCAAATTTAAAACCCTGATCTGAAGTTCTCCTGGTGACACATTCAAGTACTATCACAGCCTTCACCTTCAAACTTACATTGGCATCTCTACTCCAAAACAAAATTTAAGGGGAAAGTGGATATTTCAAACAAAATCTGAAAAAAAAAATTGCTGTTATTACAACTTAAGCTTCTTATACATACTAGCTGGGCATGCTAACACATGCCTTGAATCCCAGCACTCAGGACACAGAGGCAGGCGGATCTCTGTGAGTGTGAAGCTGGCCTGCCATATGCATTGAGTTACAGGACAGCCAGGCCTCACAGTGAGATTCTGACTCAGAAAAACAAAAGTATATACATAATTCACGATTGTGCTGATGTTTTTTTTTTTACAAATTATATGGATTATACCCACTAATCTAGACTAGGAAGCATCCCAATAATATAGAATTAGTTCAAAGATTCTTTCCTCTCACAGAGAGGATCCTTACTACAAAATTAGCCTTTCAAAGAATTCCTACAGTTCAGCCAAGAAGTTCCAATATCCAAAGGCATATATCAATAATTCACAGATCCCAAAAACAGTTTACTCATAAATGCCAAAAGAAACTGCCAAAGAAGCCAGGCGAGTTGGCTCATGACTATAAGTCCTCAAATTTGAGGCCAGCCTGGGCCCCATAATGAGTTCTGGGCCAGTCTGGGCTACAGAGTGAGTGAGACTCTGTTTCAAAACAACAACAAAAGGAAAATGTCAAAGAAGATATACTCTATTACGAACACCATCTGCTAGATGATCTTACCCTTGTGTCCTTCTACATTAAAGTGGGAAACCTAAATTCCTTCTAACTTGAATAGCTTTTTAATTTCTTTAAAGATCTTTGTGTGTGTGTGTGTGTGTGTGTGTGTGTGTGTGTGTGTGTGTGTGTGT
>CAJQZJ010032773.1:921380-1007742 GCA_907164525.1 Lophiomys imhausi
TGTGTGTGTGTGTGTGTGTGTGTGTGTGTGTGTGTGTGTGTGTGTGTAAGGACATCAGCAGAGTTGGAAGAGGGTGCCTGATGCCCTAAAGCTAGAGTTATGAGCCATCTGAACTGGGTGCTGGGAACTGGAACCCAGGTCCTCTGGAAGAGCAGTTTGTGCTCTTAATCCCTGAGCCCTATCTCTAATTCCTTGTTGTTTGCTAAGATGAGGTCTCATGTAATCCAAGCTGACCTTAAACTTACTACGAAGCACAGAAAAGGTGTTGAAATCATCATCCTCCTGCTTCAGTCTCCAGAATGTTAAAAGTGTTCTGCACCACGCTGGGACTGAACAGGTGTTTAGAAAAGGTTCTGCGGCTTCAATCCCACACTGATGTATCTGCTATGTCAACTGTGTCCACAACTCCCCTCCTATGCATCCCGAGCTATTCCAACAAGCTAGTCAACAGATCTTGACTGTTCTTAACCTAGACAGGAATCAATGATAAAGTATCCAATAATTTTTTTGTTGAATTAGTCAAAGAAGATCCTTTCTCTTGTAGATATAAAGCTAGGCTGCTCAGGTGGGAGTGTAGCTTGGTGGTAAAATGCTTGCTAGCAGGTTTAATATCTTGGGTTTATTCCCCAGATGCACACCCCCCCACACACACACACACACAAAACCTGCAACAAACAACAGTTACACTGATACAGAGAAGGCTATAGAAGAATTTAAGCTTTCAAACATACATACTAAACTATCAGAAATGTTCTGCTTGCTCTGAAAACACAAAACAGTTATAAATACCTATCTCATATATGACAGGCAAGGACAGTGTATATTCCATAAGTGTCTGATACCTTAAACTCTCTCGAGCATAATCTAACCTGTCATACATACCTCCTTTCCAAATGCACTTGTATTTGCCAATAACAATCTCCTGAAACACTATATGGACAATACATTACTAAATTAGTAATCAAAATATCCCAACTTTGCCACTAACTTGACATATGACTTTGGAAAAGTACCTCTTCATGCCTCAATTTCCTATTATAATTATCACAGAGTTTTAGGATTACAAAGAAACTGAAAAAGCATTCTGAATATAAAAACCTTATGCTAACATAAGCACTACTCTAAATGCACATGGCCAAAAGCAACCCCCCTTCCTCTCAGCCTGGTATCGATCACTTGGGAGGATGATGTTATGGGCTTTCATATTTATACAACTGACTAATCAAAGGCACAAACTATGCCAGGTTTCTCCCTTCCCTGATCCTAGTATGCATGCTAAATGCAGGTACATTCATCCACTCAGAGGGCCCATACCCACATTTATTTTTAAATAAGCTAACTTATAAAGAGAACTCTATTACACTTCCTCAAATGCAGGCAAACTCTTTCTGAACACTTTCCACCCTTGTATACACGCACATAAACACAGCAGCTATAAACCAACAGACCATCTGGTCTTCAAGACCCAAAACATTTCTTTCCAAGTACAAACTAACCAGTGACATTTATTAAACTTATCAACACTCAGATCACTATGTCATGTCTGCACATAGTTTCGCCTTTAGAGAACAGCACAGATCTTGTGATACAGGTAAACTACCCTCAGAAGATCATCTCCCTTGCTACTTTTGTCCCTTAAACAGACATACACCGATCTTGGGAGATGCTCCAATCAGGCCTACTACACAAACTAACCTGTCAGGGGCACAGACGGCTCCGCCTCCACTCGCTTACTTTCCCGTCCCCCTCCCCCAAACCAAGAGCCCGCCGGCCAGGGACACCCCGTCACCCCGCCTAGAGGGACTTCCCGGTAAGCTCAGGATCCCTTTCCCTCCTCTCCCCTCCCCCATCCTCACCCCGCTCTCCCGGAGGTCCAGGTCCGGGAGGTGACAGTGGATCACGGGTAGCCGAGGAGGGAGCACTTGGGCCTTCAAAGGCCTGCTCACCCCGCACTACTCACCGTGCGAGGCCGCCGCGAGCGCCGAAGGGCAGGCAAGTGGGAAGAGGGGGTAGCAGCCTGGCGCCTCGGCTTCGCTGGGTCCACACCGTAGCCCTCCCGCTTGTCAGGAGGCGGCCGGCGGGTTAGCGAACCAGCGGAAACGCCAGAGAGGAGCAGCCAAAGGCGTGGGTCGGGAAGGAGAAACCGAGGGACTGCGGGTCCGGCAACCCAGACCGGGATCGTCTCCCCCTCCGCAAAGCGAACCCAAAATGGCGGCGGGAGCAGCGGCAGCGGCGGCGGCGGCGGCGGCGGCTCTGGGGAGGGAGGGAGGGAGGGAGGGAGGGAGCGAAGGGCGCCTCGTGCTCCCCCCCCGCGCGCCTCCCACTACCTCCCTCCGCGCGCTCTGCCCGCCGTCCCCACTCGCCCGACTCCGGACGCGCGGCGCGCACGCCCGCCCGCCGCCGGCACGTTTCCGAGTGTGTCCGGACGGGCCGCGAGCTGCGCCTTCCAACCCACCACCTCCGGCCGCCTCGCGCCGGCGGCACCGACGCGCTCGCTCCGGGGCGCCCGCTCGCGCGCTCCCGACTCCCTCTCGGGCCCTCACGCGTACCTCCCTTCGCGGCGTGAGCCCGAGCCTCCTCCTCTCCTCTTCCTCTCCTCCTCCTCCTCCTCCGCGGCTCGCTTCCCTCCCTCCCTTCCCCGCCCCCACGGCTACCAACGGCAGCCACGGCCGCCGCCGCCGCCGCCTCCTCCGCCCCCACCCCTCGAGCGTGCGCCTCCCACAATCCCCCCCGCGGGACGTTCCATTGCGCCGGCTGCCGGGGCCGCGGAGGAGAGGGCCAGGCCAGCGCGGCCGAGCGGGGCCGAGCGCGGCGTGCCATCGCGACGGGACTCGCCCGAGGAGCGCTCGAGGAGACCCGGGCACCGACCTCCTGGGACGGGCCGCCGGGGCGCCGCGACTTGCCGCCCGCTTCCGACCGCGGGGCGGGTGGCGCGGTGCCCCTCCGCTGAGCTGTGGTTGGAGCCGCGGCGACTGCGCGTTGGGGAGCTTCCTGCCACACGAGCCGAGCTCGCCTAGCGGTTGCGGGACGGGCGCCGCGGAGCCAAACTGCAGACGGTGTGTGCCGGTCGCCGGCAGCGCGGGTACGGGTGGTGGACTCACGGGGAGGGGACCGAGCCGCGCGGGGGATGATGTGATGATGATGATGATGATGATGATGATGATGATGATGATGAAGGAGGGAAAGGAGCTAGTATCGGAACCGCCCCAGGTTGGGAGTGAGGCCGGCGGAGTCGGTGACCCTCTAAGAGGGGAGATCCTCCAGACTCCGGCGGAGTGTAGGTCTGTCCTTATGTTAGCGCAGTTTAACCTAGGTAGAGCCCAAACCGGTACCTTTCCTCTGCCGTGTTTGTGTGCTCGTTGCGCACTTCCCAAAGGTTGTGCATACTCGGTTTTCAACGGGCAGCCCGATGTTAGAGCTTATCAACAGTTAGCAAACCTAAAATATGCCTTCAGGGTTAGAGTATGAAGTAATGAGGTCACGTATGTGAAGTAGAATTAGCTCCTGGGTACGGGGAAAATGCAGAGTATTGTTATCGTTTATGGTGCTATTGGTGTTGATAAGACTTGTTAGAGTGGTTCTCAACCTTCCTGATGCTGCGACCCTTTAATATAGTTCCACATGTTGTGGTGACCCCCAACCATAAAAAATTTGTTTTTGTTGCTACTTAACTGTAATTTTGCTACTGTTATGAATCGTAATGCAAATATCCGATATGCCACTCCTGTGTTTTTCGACACACACACACACACACCTAAAAGTCGAAACCCACAGGTTGAGAACCACAGTGTTAGAGGATTAAACCATGCACTTAGAATTTATTTCTGGACTTGATCTTTTATGGCCTTCAAGTTATTTTTCTAAGTTACTGATGGAACGCTGGTCGTAAAAATTAGCTAACCCGAAAATATGCCTTCAGGGTTGGAGTATGAAATAATGAGATGATGTATGTGAAGTGGAATTAGCTCCTGGGTACGGAAAAAATGCACAGTATTTTTATCGTTTATGGTGCTGTTGTTGATAAGGCTTGTAGGTGTAATTGGTAGTTTGTGCTCTATTCGTCTAAACTGTTAGTTAGACCAGACCTATAGCATTCATTGGCTGCTAATATTTGTTTCTCAAAACTCCACCGACATTTGATGACTGAATTCAGAACTAAGAGATGTTAAAACCCCAGTGGTTGATCTACCAATTTTTAGCCTCCCACAAAAAAGCAAAGTAAAGTTTTAGAGGAATGAGCTACTTCAGTTTTACTTCTTATCTGTGAATTCTTACCTTTGTGACTTAGGGGAGATTTTAAACATTACTATATTCCATTCATCTCGAATACCCATTCAATTAATTTTTTTTTAATTTTTATTACATTTAATTTTTATTAACTTTTGGGCGGGGTGGGGTTTAGATTGTCTTTGAGTGTTTTTTGAGATAGTCTCACTCTTTAGCCCAGGGTTGCCAGGAACTCTTGACAGTCATCCTGTCTTAGTGATTGGACTACAGGCATGAGTTCATCCTAGCTTTCAGATAACCTGACATTTCCCTATTACCTGTATGCATCAGGATTTGCCTTCATGTTTCCTTCTTTGAGTTGTTTTGGTTTTTAGTCATTTATTTTTAACTTATGAGAATTGTTTTGTTGGTTGGTTTGGTTTATTTTTTGGTTGTTGTTGTTTTTTTGGTTTTTTGGGGTTTTTTTTGCTTGCATGTCTGTCTGTCTGTGTGAGGGTGTCAGATCTTGGAGTTATAGATAGTTGTAAGCTGCTGTATGGGTGCTAGGAATTGAACTTGAGTCCTGGAAGAGCTAGTCAGTGCTCTTAACTGCTAAGCCATCTCTCCAGCCCCTCCTTCTTTGAGTTACAGAGAAAATTAGCCTTAATTGCCTTGCTGTGAAATTAGTTTTGCCAGCCAAGCCCTTGCTGATTAATGGAGCCCACCTAGGTTTACACTGATCTTTCTGTGGTAGCTTCCTGTGTGCAACTTTCCATGGGTGTGTGCTTACATGTGTACAGAGTGTCTGACTTCTTGGGATTTTTTTTTTTCTTTGTTTGTTTTTGTTTTTCGAGACAAGGTTTCTCTGTGTAGCCCTGGCTGTCCTGGAACTCACTTTGTAGACCAGGCTGGCCTTGAACTCACAGAGATCCACCCGCCTCTAACCCCCCAGTGCTGGGATTAAAGGCGTGTGCCACCACGTCTGGCAATTACAGACAGCTGTGAACTGCCATGTGGGTGCTGGGATTTGAACCCAGGTCCTTCGGGAGAACAGCCAGTGCTCTTGACCGCTAAGCCACCTCTCCAGCCCAGTGTCTAACTTCTTTACAAGTTTTCATAGTCTGTTTTTTTCAAAATAATGGAAATGTTAAAATCAGTGTCAGTTACTTAAATACTAGAACTAACCAAGCACAAGGCTGTAATGTGAACACTTGGGAGGTGGAGGCAGGAGGATCTGAACTTCAAGGTCAGCCACAGCTATACAGCAAGGTCTTGGCCAGCCTGGATGACAACATGAGACCCTTTCTCAGGAAACCAGCAGAGGGTGGAGGGAAGGAGTGAAATAAAGTGCCGGACTGAAAACCATTAACAGAGTACTATACTGGGGACCGTGTGTAACAATAAAATTTTTATTTTACTTATATATTTATTAATACTTAACATTTACCTATAAAATTCCTAAGTCCTAAGACTCAAACCCTAACTCTAAAACCTAATCTAAAACACCCTAATACCTATAAAACAAACACTTAACACTAGCCTAGGCGGGCAGTGGTGGCGCACGCCTTTAATCCCAGCACTTGGGAGGCAGAGGCAGGCCTGGTCTACAAAGTGAGTCCAGGACAGCCAGGGCTACACAGAGAAACCCTGTCTCGAAAAAAACAAAAACAAAAAAAAAAAAAAAAAAACACTAGCCTAAAGTTTCTTAAAAGGATGTTCTCTCAGATTAACTTTTGGTGTGGATGGGTACAGGTGGTTGATTTCCGCCAAGTCTTTCCGTCTTATAGTCTGCAAGTCTTACTCATCAGATCTCAAGATCAGTTTATAATCAGTCAAGATTTGTCTCCACGGTCCTAGGTCCAAATAATTCACGATTGGAAGCCCCTCCAAACCGCCTCCATATCTGTCACTTGCTCACCGTTTCTGCGTTCTTGGCACTCTTGTTCTGACTTGGGTGCTCTGGAACTCCAAAGTCTATGGCAGCTTTCCGAGTTGGGCCAAAATGGTCCAACTCTGCCAAAAGGCGTGTTTTGTCACGCTCTCCACCTATGGGGATCACAAGATGATGACGAGGTCTCTCGGTGAAACAGGAGGAGTGACCTGTGACCACATGAGTCTTGACTTACATCTCTTCACCTGTCGTAATGAATTGGCAGCGTGATTTTCAGCAGAAGTTTTCCAAGTCATGCCCTTGGCCAATGTGTCCCTCCAAAGCTTTCCTTGCAGAGGGTTCGAGGAGCAGCAGGAGGTCAGGAGATTGATCTGTTATGAAAATCTAGAGTTCTTTTCAACAGTGTTGTTGCTATGGTTCCAAGGCATGCCCTTCACTGTCAATCATATCCAAATGTAACTGGATCCACTCATATCTTTTCACCTGAAAGGCCTGTCTTATGTTATTCCAAAATCCCTATGCTCAATTTCCCTAATCCTTCCACAACCATGCGTTCCTGTTCAATCCTTACAACACTTTGAGACACTCTTGCCTTCATTTTTGAAGTGAAGAAGCTTGAAGCTCAGAGAAATCCATAATCTTTAGACTGTAGTTGCCTATCTCTTAAAAACCTAACTTTTTCCCTCTATCACACTGCCTTCATCGTAAAATTTCTTCATTATTATTATTTTGTGTGTATGGATGTTTTGCCTGCTTGTATGTCTGCATTGTGTGTGTGTGTGTGTGTGTGTGTGTGTGTGTGTGTGTGTGTGTTGCCCCCAGAGGCCAGAATAGGTTGTTAGATCACAAGATTATGAGTCACCATGTGTGTGCAGGGAATGGAGAGCAGATTCTCTTGTTTTGCTTTGGGGTTTTGTTTTAATGATGCTAGAAATGAAACACCGGGTCTTAGAATTGCTAAGCAAGTATGGAACCACTGAGCTACACTGAAACCAAAACACTGCATTTTATCGAGGGACTGTCTTGACCTCTGGCAGCCCAAATAATGACTCAGAGACTTCTCATTTATATAAAGCTTGGCCTTAGCTTAGGCTTTTTCCCAGCCGGCCCATATATACTAATCATCTGCGTTCTGTCACGTGGCTGGTTACCTCACCCCAGCCTGACACCTGTTTCTCCCTGACACCTGAATCTCCCACGCCTGATTCTTTCCCAGAATTCCTATCTCTGCCCGGAAGTTCCCCCATCCTCTTCCTGTCTTGCTGTAGGCCATTCAACTCTTTATTAAACCAATCAGAAGGTGATGGAGAAGAATGTTACAAAACATCCAGACAGGTGATGCTTCATAAAAATAACAATTCTAAAGTGCAGCCTGTACTCAACTCTCTGCCCTGGTACAGAAATAAGCATTTGAATAATACAAAGACAGCCTTTCCACAGTGTACAAAGAGATTATCCCAGCAACATTTAATTTGATCACTAGTGTATAAAATGTTATTTATTGTCTCTGGTTTCCAGTAACTTGCAATGAGTACATCATTTTATGGATTGCCAGCTAAGTTGAGGCAAATAAATAACACTCTGTTCTTTTGTGTATTCCTGAGAATCTACCAAAAACTAAATATATTGAGTCCTCAATAGAAACATCTCCTTAAACATATGAACCTTCAGTTATTGAGCTCACAAAGATAGGAGTGACTGAGACAGTGAGGTGTGTCAGTGTGTAAGGACCTCTAAGAAAAGCTGACAACTTTAGTTCCGTAACCCCAGGGTCCATGTAAAGGTGGAAAGAACTGACTCCACAGAGTTAACCTCTGTGAACTACTCGTGAACCCACACATACACACACACTAATAACAAGGGGTTTTGTTGTTGTTTGCTTTTTAAAATGTGAATGAGCCTGCCGTGGTGCCATTTGCCTTTAATCCCAGCACTTGGGAGGCAAAGGCAGGTGAATCTCCATAATTTCCCGGATAGCAAGGGCTATGAGATCCTCTCTCAAAAGCAAAACAAACAAACAACAAAAACCGCAACAACAACGATAGGAACGACAGGATAATTTTCCCACATATGTCCACATATGGTACCTGTTCTATGAATCTACTAGATTGGGTGAAATTAAAGGATACAAATAGAAATATGTTGCTAATCAAGGAAACAGAAAAATTACCACAATAAAGTAATGTGAGCAAAGTCCAAACGAGAAACTGTAGATGTAGAAACAGCAGAGATCCGTGAGCCAGGCCGCCTGTGGGCACTGAGAAAGGGAAAGGGAAGGCCTTTCTGAGCCTCTAGAAATGCAACCCTGCCCCAGTTCTGGTTTGACTTTCTGAACTACAGATATTTGTTTTCTGTTGTTTTATATCACTGAGTTTGTGGCAATCTGTTAGAGCAGTAGTAGGAAACTAATACAAAATCATAGGTCATGGCTAACCTCTATAGTAGTCTGCTTGGATTGTGATTGTACTTCCTTGAAATGAGGATGTAATTACTCTGAAATAGCTTCATTCAAGTAAAGTGAAAGATGGTCAGCAAAATTGTCTAAATTCCCAGTATTTCCTTATTCTCTGCTCCTGGCAGAAGACAGCTGTGAGTCTGAACTACTGTACTCCAGCCATGTTTTCCAGCAGACAGTCGTCCTTGCTTATCAGAGTAGAAGAAATGCTCAATATGCGTGTTGCCTGTGTTTGTCTGTACACTGTGAGCGGTGCCTACAAAGACCAGAAGAAGGTGTCAGATTCCCCTGAAACTGGAGTTACAGACTGCTGTACACCATCATGTGGGTGCCAGGAATCAAACCTGAGTCCCCCAAAGAGCAGCCCGTGCTCTTAATGCTTCACCCATCTCTCCAGCCTTGATTCTAAGTTTTTTTTTTTGTTGTTGTTGTATTTGTTTTTTGGGGTTGTTTGTTTGTTTGTTTGGGGGGAGTTGTTTTTGTTTTTTGTTTGTTTGGTTGGTTGTTTAGTTTTTCAAGACAGGGTTTCTCTGTGTAGCCCTGGGTGTCCTGGACTCACTTTGTAGACCAGGCTGGCCTTGAACTCACAGCGATCCTCCTGCCTCTTCCTCCCAAGTGCTGGGATTAAAGGCATGCGCCACCACGCTGGGCTTGATTTTAAGTTTTTTTTTTTTTTTAAAGATTTATTTTATTTTATCCATATGTGTGCTCTATCTGCATGTACACCTGCATTCCAGAAGAGGGCACCAGATCACATTGTGGATGGTTGTGAGCCACCATGTGGTTGCTGGGAATTGAACTCAGGACCTTTGGAAGAGCACTAGGCAGTGCTCTTAACCGCTGAGCCATCTCTCCAGCCCTTGATTTTAAGTTTTAAAATAAGATTTCAAATACTGAAAGAATGGATACTGATAAAAATTATTTAGGTTCAAAACTTTAGACATACCAAGATAGATGATTTTGTCTTCTTCAAGATTGCCTGATACAAATAGGCTAAACATTATGTGTGTAACTTTTATATATGGTTTTCTTGATTGTTTCATATTTGTTCTTATTGTTTTTACTATATGAAAAATTTAGCCTTTTTTTTTTTTAGACAAAAGGAGGGAATTGATGCGGAGGTGTTAAGCATTCTAAATGTTGATTGGTCCTGCTTGCTGTATGTTACTTACTTTGTCTCTGATTGCTTAAATAAATGCTGAGGACTGAGATTGGGCAAAGACAGAGAAAGGTGGGACTTCCTGAGATTAGAACAGGAATCCTGTGTTTTACACAGAGGATTAATTCATTACAGCCAGGAGCAGGAAGAAGGAGGACACAGAAGCCACAGGTTAGAGAAAAGAACCTCATTCCACATGGCCAGGAACATCGGCCTAGCGTGGATAATGGCATCCAAAGGGACGTATGTATATATCGGTTCATATTTGGGTAATAGAATTAAGAGCTAGCTTAGATGGGCCAAGATTGCTCAGTTCAGGCCAAGGTTTGTAAAAATCCACATGGGGTCTGTACTCATTTATAATGGCTGGTTAAGGATTAACCGTTGCCCGATCAATTAATGATAATTAAATACTGGTAAATAATTTAATTTTTTCCACAAATGGTGCCCAACGTAATTAATGTTGTTTACATGCTACTGCAAAGATTAACAATGTATTTGGTAAGTTTTGTGGTAAATATTATAAAAGCATAATGATCTCTAATAATGTTTTATTTAACAAAGGAGGAACTTTGAAATTGTTGCTTAAGTATCAAGATTTTAGGCTTATGCCCTGCAAACTAGAAATAAATACTACAGAATTTTCTTTTTAAATTTGTTATTTTTAAGTTTATTTGCTTCCTTCCGCCCCCCCCCCTTCTTTATCGTTTCCCTGGCTGGCCTGGAACTTGCTGTGTAGACCACCTCACAGAGATCCACCTGCCTCTACCTCTGAGTGCTGGGATTATACTTTGTCTGCATATTAATTACATGATTCATAATTTAAGAAATATAAGCCAATGGGCGTGGTGGCACACACCTTTAATCCCAGCACCTGGGAGGCAGAGGCAGGAGGATCTCTGTGAGTTCAAGGCCAGCCTGGTCTACAAAGTGAGTCCAGGACAGCCAGGGCTACACAGAGAAACCCTGTCTTGAAAAACCAAAAAAAAAAAAAAAAAAAAAAAAAAGGGTCCTATTCATAGTCCTATCAAAAGAATACTGACACATGATTGTTTAGTGTGTTTTTTGTTTTGATTCGGTTTGGATTTTTTGAAACAAGTCAAGTGTTGGGATTAAAGATGTGCACCACCACCAATCAGCTTGTTTTGGTTATGAGCCAGCCTGCCTCTGCCTCCCACGTGCTGGGATTAAAGGTGTGCGCCACCATGCTGGGCAGAGAGACCCTTTTAAAAATATTTTTTAATTCTATGTACATTGGTGTTTTGGCTGCATATATGTCTGTCTGGTGGTTCAGATCCACTGGAACAGAAGTTACAGACACTTGTGAGCTGCTATGTGAGTGCTGGGATTCGAACCTGGGTCCTCTGGAAGAGTAGCCAGTGCTCTTAACCACTGAGCCATCTCTCCAACCCGAGAGACCCTTTCTTAAAAAACAAACAAACAAGCCAGGCAGTGGTGGCGCACGCCTTTAATCCCAGCACTTGGGAGGCAGAGGCAGGCAGATCTTTGCGAGTTCGAGGCCAGCCTGGTCTACAAATTGAGTCCAGGACAGCCAGGGCTACACAGAGAAACCCTGTCTCGAAAAACCAAAAAAAAAAAAAAAAACAGTGACAAAACCCAGAAACCCTTCCCCACCCCATAATCAGAGGGCATCAGAGGTCCAATCGGTATTGATCTTTGTATATTGATACAAAATTAAGATTATAGTTGGCCACAATGGTATTGACCCTTGTGTATTGACGTAATATTAAGATTGTATTGGGCTACATAGGCATTGATCTTTGTATATTGATACAAAATTAAGAGTATATTTTGATACATTGGAATAGATCTTTGTATATTGATACAAAATTAAAGGTAACGCTTCTTAAAGGTATTGTACCTAGAGATACTTAAAAATGAAATGTGAAGCTCTGGCCTCTTGATACCACCGTCTTAAACTGTTTAGGATAGTTAAGAAATACAAACTCCTAGTCATGCAAGCGTGTCAGTTTGTTAGCTACTATGACAGTCTATCACAGATATTCTCTAAGCTACTCAGAAATCAAGTTGTTAAGAGACAAGCAACATTTGCTTATCTAAATACAAGAGATAGATAGGGCATCTTCAAAAACCCCAAGAGATCTGCAGAATATGGCATTCAAAGATGTCTTAAATTAAGATTTTTTTTGATATTGAGACATATCAGCTCCTGACAGCACCCCCTATTCTACTCCAAGTAGAAGATGAGCGTCGAAGAATCTCCAGTGTGAGAAGGTTGAATTAGTGGCAAGCCTATCTCTTGGCATGAAAAAACCCCTTGCTTCAACTGCAGACAGACTGCTGTCCAAAAAGGACAAAACTTGGTAGCAGGGAAGTCGACAGCCTAGCTCTGCCAAGACAGGGTTGGGAAGTCCCTCATAATCCCTGCTCTACAATCAATGTCTGTCAGAGAAACAGGACCAAAAGACTGAAGATTGATGCTGTAATGTATGGAGAGAAAACGGGAACTGTCCAGGCAGCCACTGATATGTCATTTCTTAGTTTTGGATGATGCAGCCCCTGCACTTCCTACATAATCAGATATATTTATCCCTCTCAGGTCTCTGAGGTGGTTGAAGAATAGATAGCTAGAGTCTCATAGTTAAATTTTGAGTTGTTTAGAAATCAAAAGGGTGTTCTGGATCTAAGAAGATGTTTTTAATAGTGATGCAAGTTAGTATGAAAGCTGAGTCAGAACTTTAAACTCATGGAGATGGTTAGATGGTAGAATGTTAAAGTCAGAGGCCAAATATGTATGAGCTGGACATTGGGAATGTATGCTGGGCCATTTAACTCTCATAAATGTGGCGTATTTATTTCTGTTGTTTTGTATAGTATTTACTGTTATAAGAGAAGGAACCATTTGTTGGACTGAAAGGGGAAGCTGTTCGGGGGAAGAGTGTGGAAGGGTGGGACAGGAAGGGGGAGTAGGGAAGGGATTGTGACTGAGATGTAACTTGAAGAAATAAAAAAATAAAGTATAAAAAAAAAGAAAAACCAAAAAGAGAGAGAAAGAAAGAAAAGAGATATAAACCACCATTCTCCCTCTTCTCGTCATAGGACTCCATTTGCTTCCCCATGAAAGTGACCAGCATTATCAATTCTTTTCAGTATCCTTCAAAGTCCTACAAAGAAGTATATTTCCCTTTTTATATGAATGATAGCATGTTGTGTGCACCGCCTTATGTTCTATACACATGCACACACTATAGGAGTGGTATGCAGAAATAAAAATCAAGAAGTACAATTTCTAGGGATGGGTATATAGCTCAATTGTAGAATACAGACTTAGCATATGTGAGTCTTAGGCTCAGCCACCAGGGGGTAGGGCAGTAATTACATGCACCATTAGCTCTCAAATATATCATATCATTTCGGTATCTTTCTATGACTATTCTTGGACTATTTTTACTTGAATGAGTGAACATTTTAGTTTAGTACAGGAACTGTTTGTTTTGTTCTTTTTTTAGTTTTCAAATAATTCATACTCCTATAAACATTCTTACATTTTCAAGTGTATGTGTGTATGTGGTGTTTTAAAATATACGAAGGAATAGAATAGCTGGGTATTTGTACATTTTCAACTTTGTAAAGGTTGATTTTTTTCCCAGTACATTTGGATTTAACAACTGTTGTAGGACTTTTTCATTTTTCTTAAGATGGTGCTTATGACTGATATCTCATTGTAAAGGTTTGAATTTTATTTTCATGACTTATAGTAAGGTTAAACTTATTAGCCATAGTGTTTCCTCAGTTAAATGCTTTTTTCTGTCTTTTGCCTAGTTTGTTGATTCTTAGATGATTTTCATATATCTACATAGTATCAGATTTATATGTTACAAATATGTTTTTATTAAATAGTGGCTTACCTTTTTTTTCTCTTGTCTTTTTTTAAGAGAGCAAAGACAATGCTGACAAGAATAACAAGGCTTTTCTCCAGAGTCCAGAAGGTGAGTCCTGACAGACTGCTCACATGCTTCACTTTCAGGTAAAATTCTCAATAGAATGGTTGGCTTGAAGGTAGGTGTGATTGTACGTCCCTGTAATCCAGTAATGCGGAGGCCAGTGCAAGGTGATTAGGAGTTCAAAGCCAACTTGGCCTACCAAGTGATACTCTACCTAGATAACAGACAGAAATAGTGTGCTTGCTATAGCGTGTGATAGGATAATTGGCATTTTTTAAATGGGTAAATTTGAACTATTTAAAATAAAAGCAAGTTGGCTATTTAGGCATGGCACTTTTGATAATAGAATAAAATCATATATAAAAAAGACATGCACAGGAGGAAGAACAAGATAAGACCCGCATCTGGGCTGGGGATGTAGCTTAGTAAAGTACTTGACTGCCATTCGTGAAGTCCTGAGTTTGATTTCCAGTACCACATAAGCTGATCATGGTAGCACAAGTAGGAAATCAGTAATCCAGACTTTGCAGGTAGAGGAAGGAGGATCAGAAATTCAAGGTTATCTTCAGCTACATGGCACATTTGAGTCTAGCCTGAAATACATGAGACCCTGCCCACTCCCCATCACACTACCCCAACCCCCCAAAAAAGATAAGAGCCTAGAGAGATGACTCGTAAGTTAGGGACTCATGTGGGCAAGCATGGAACCAGAATTGGAATCCCCAGCATCCATGCAATAAACCAGGCCTTCCACAAACACTTGGAATTCCAGATCTGAGGGAACCTAGCACTGGCCTCCACACAACCTCCACTCATGCACACACATTCAGCAGACCCATACAAACACAAAAATAAGACCGTACTAAGTTGGCCATGGTGTCACAGGGAGACTGAGACTGAAAGATCAAAACTGGCCTGAGCTCCATAGAGAAACCTTGCATCAAAGGGGAAACAGTATTGTACTACTGGTTTGCTTTATTCTTTTAAATTATTTACCAAGTCTTTGTTGTGGTTTTTGTTCGTTTATATTTGCTTGAAAAACAAAAACAAAAAAACAGGATCTCACTGTGTAGCCCAGCTGGCCTGGAACTCAAAAGAATCCATCTGCCTTTGCCTCCCAAATGCTGGAACTAAAGATGTGCACCACCACCCCAGCGTGCTTTCTTTATTTTGATCCTCATAACAGGATACTATCCTTGTTTTAAAGCTTCAGAAACTAAAGATTAGATGGATAAGTGAACTACTAAGAAAGCAAGCCATGAGGTTGTAAGACCTACATAGATGCTGGCTTGTGGACTTCAAAGCCTGTAATATACTTACGGCATAGTATCCATGTTCTCTAGAGGCATGCAGTTCAAAGGTCATGAACAAATAACTACACTAACCGTCAGATGCTGTGGCAGTTCCTTTGAGGATCACCCAGCCTGGGTTTGCTGAAAACAGGAAATCCTCTTAAGGATAAGAATGGAAGAAGAAAGGATCACTTGCAACAAATCATACAATTACAACAAGAATTCTTACAAAAGGAACACTCCTCCTGTACAGTTTTGGGATTGGGAGATGTTTGTTGTTCTTTTCCTTTACCAATTCCTACTCTGGGATTTATAAAAAGCCTCTGTCCATTTTACCAAATCAGAGCAAAACAAAAAAATATAAAAGAAATAAAAGCAAATATTTTGACAAGAAAGTTGGTTCTGTGGTTAGGAGCTCTTCCTGCTCTTGCAGAGGACCTGGGTTTTGGTTTCTAGGTGGTTATGGGCCCTCATAACCACCTGTAACTTTATTTCCCAAGGATCTAGTGCCCTCTTCTGGCCTCCTTGGGCATCAGGCACGAACACATGCAGTTACATACATGCAGGCAAAATAACTGATACATATAAAAATAAAGACTAGGTGTGGTAGCACATGTCTTTAATCTCAAGGGGCAGAGGGCAGAGACAGCAAATCCCTGAATTCCAGGTCAGCCAGAGTTACATAGTGAGACCCTGTCTCAAAAAAAGGGGGTGTAATTATAAAGTTGGCTCAGTGGTTAAGAGCACTGACTGTTCTTTCAGAAGAATATCCAGCACTGAGGTGGTACCTCACCACCATCTGTAACCCAGTTCCAGGTTGGCCTTTGAAGGCACCAGTGGGCACACATGTGGTGCTCAGATAGACATGCAGGCAGAACACCCATTCACTTAAAATTAAAATATATAGTTTTTTAATATTTATGTTTTTAGTTTGGCTCAGAATGACTCAGGTTGGCTCATGGGTGGTGTTCTTTGGAGAACTGCATGATGTTCACTCTGGAACCAAACAGAATTGTAGGTTGTTTTTCCTACAAATGAGAGTAGCTGGTCAATTACATTTATAACATGCTAACACATAAGGAGTCCATTTTGTTAGGTTTTTACTTACTAAAAAAAAAAATTGAACTAAAAAGTCATCAAAGCACTGTGGAAATAGCACCACCCTGTGGCTGTGAGTATTTTTAGGTCATTTTATTCATATGTATGGATGTCTCCTGCTTGCATATCTGTCACCCTGTGCATTCCTGGTGCCTGTGCAGGCCTGAAGAGGGCCTAGATCTCCTGGGACTGGGGTTGTAGATTGTTGTAAGTTACCATGTGGGTGTGGGAATAAACCAGGGCTTTCTGGAAGAGCAACCAGTGTTCTCAACTACTGAGCCAGCTCCCTAGTTTTCTACTTTTTAAAAACTGTATTTATGCCGGGCATGGTGGTACACATCTTTAATCCCAGCACTCAGGAGGCAGAGGCAGGTGGATCTCTGTGAGTTCGAAGTTAGCCTGTCTACAAAGTGAGTCCAAGACAGCCAGGGCTACACAGAAACCCTGTCTCAGAAACAAACCCCCCCAAAAATGTATTTACTATTACTATGTAAGGTGTGTATGGAGGGATGAGCTTGTGGAAATCAGTTCTTCCACTTTATGTGGCTCCTGGAACCTAATTAAGTTCATCAAGATTGCATAGGAAGCCCCATTACTCCTGAGACATTCCAGAAGAGTGTAATCCCTGCATTTGAAATGCTGAGGCAGGAATATTGAAAGTTTAAGACTAGCCTGGTCTATGTAAGAAGTACTGGGACACCCAGGACTTTATAGTGAGATGTTGTCTCAAAAAAACACAGACAAAGATAGACAGAAAGAGAGAAGGCACTTTTTCCTAGCACTGAGGGTATTACTCAAGTTGCTATCCTGAGAATACAAGCTCTTAGTTTGTCTTGTGTATGTTATCATTTTGGCTTTGCTGTATTTTCAAAAAGCCTTTGCTGGAAAGAAAGGACTGGATGCAGGCATAGAAGTTAATCCTGGGATACCAATGTAGTATGTTGTCAGGGCGCTGGCGTTTGCTTCCTCCTTTCTTTCCTCACCTTTTTGTTTTGGTTTGGTTTTTTTTAATGTGTATGGGTATTTTGTCTGCATGCGCATCTGCATATATATTCGTGCTGATGCCCACACAGGCCTAAAGAGGGTACTGAACCCCTTGGGACTGCAGGTAGAGACAACTGTGAATTGTCATGTGGGTGCTGGGATTTGAACCCGGGTCCTTTGGAAGAGCAGTCAGTGCTCTTAACTGCTGGGCCATCTCTCCAGCCCCTCCTTCTCTTTATCCTTTTCTTTTGCTTGAGATAGACTCTTACTATTCTGTAACCTAGGTTGCCACAGCAAGAAAAGACAGGACTTAAAGCCACTCTTAGCTGGATTCAATTTTAAATGGGCTTTAAGTATTTCCACTCCTGGCTCTGTAGCCAGAAATAATCACCTATCCATAGGTTAGAAGAATATTTAAACTGTTTGGTAGATATAACTGCCTCTGCTGTAAAATTGACCTGTAATCATACATTCTGAAAATTACAGCAGCCTATTTCTTTGTATTGTTGCTTTATACTGAATCTGCCAGTAGTATGTCAGAGCCGGTATATACACTTGGGAGGCAGTGACAGGAGGGTCTTTGGAGCTCACTGGCCACTGATGTCCATATCAGTGAGAGAGACCCTGTTTCAGAAAGATGAATAAATAAATAAAGTGGAAAGTCACAAAGGAAGGGACTGTTGCTGACCTCTACCGTCCACACTTGCATGAATGCATGCAGACACAAAGCATATTAATAGAAGGGCGACAGAGATGACTTGCTGCACAACTGTAAGGACCAGAGTTCGGCTCTCAGCACCCATATTAGAAGCTGGGATCTCACCGGTGACCATAACTCCATCTATGAGAGAGAAGAGACACTGGGAATGTCCACTTCCAGATCGGTACAGAGGTGGGGTGGCCCCTCCAGCCCAGGTTCAGGGAGAGTGTTGCCTCAGTGGCCCAACACTCTGGCCCTGTGTGCACATAGGCACGCTGGTGTGCTCCCAGACAGAGACACTGAGTATCTCTTTAAGTGGAAAGGGGCCACCAAATGGTCAGGCAGGTACAGGCACTTGCTGCCAAGACTAACCACCCAGATTCTGTCCCTGGTTCTTGAGTGGTGGAGAGAAAGGATAATTTCCACAAGTTGTCCTCTGCTTTCCACACACGTGCTGTGGCAGTCATACCCACACATAGCACTAGTATATAAACATGAAAAGAAAAAGTTAATTTAAAAAGTGAAAAGGGGGCTGGCAAAGTGGCTCATAGGGTCAAAGAATTTGGTGCGAAGCTTGATAACCTGAGTGCAGTCCCTTGAGCCCACGTGTTGGATAGAGAGGACCTTCTTAGGTTGTCCTTGGATTTCCACGTGTGCACATCCATGCACACAAGCACAAATAAATGTATTTTTTAAAAACATCTTATGTGGGAGCAGTGACAGGTGGATCTCTGTGATTTCAAGGCTAACCTGGTCTGCATAGTGAGGTCCAGGCCAGACAAGAGTGAGACTCTGTCTAAAAAATAAAGGTAATTATAATGAAAACAAAAGGTAATTAAAATAATAGAGACTTGGGAATCAAACTTGGATTCATGATGTTAGTTAGGGTTTCTCATACTGTGATTAAACATCCTGACCAAAACCAATTTGGGGCAGAAAGGATTTATTTCAGCTATATGTATATATAATTTTTTTAATTAAAAATATTCTTAAGTTGAAAAATAATTTTGAATTCTAAACTCCCTCATTACATGTCACTAATGAAAGATTCTTATTTTGCAAGTCACAGCTAGCAAGGTTATCATTACAAGCCAGGTATGGCACACACATTTAATCCAAGAACTGGTGAGACAGAGGCAATCAGATCTTTAGGGTTCAATGCCAGACATAGTCAGACCCTGTAGGAAAGAAATGAAAGGGGGAGATGTAACTACAAAGGGTGTAATTTTATATCATCTTTAATCCCAGCACTTGGAAGGCAGAAGGAGCCAGACCTCTGATTTCAAGGCCAGACATAGCCTGTGAGCAAGAAAGAACTGTTTACAACCATCCACACTAAAGCACATTGCACTGACCACTGGAGGTGGAGACTGCAGATCCTATGCCTGTTAGGAACCATGTATCACAGTGGGAAGTGGAGTAAACATTTCCTGAGCTGAGCACATGGGTACACCTGCTCTGTGTTCCCAGCTACTCAAGAATGTGCAGAGAAGAGAATCACTGAGCCCAGAATTCAAGGCCGGCATGGGCAATTAAGCAAGTCCCTAGCTCAAAAAAATTAAAATGTGGCTGGTAAAAATGACTCCACAGTTAATTTCAGAACTTAAGATGCTGAGACAAGAGTATGATAAGCTTGAGGCCAGTCTGGGCTTTGTAGTCTCAGCATGTCTCAAAAAACCAGTTATTTTAGCTTCTCAGTGGCTGCGCTGAATTCTTGCACAAGCGGACAGATTGTTTCCATGTAGGGCAGAACCCTGGAACAGCAATATATGTGCTAAAACAGATTCACAGGTAAATAATGTGGCTGGATCCATTTTATGTAGAACTAAAATATGTTTAGTGTCATGTTTCCCTGATAGAGACGTAGCTTGAATCCTCAGTGTTACAACAATCATTGAAACCCTGGTGATTCCAGAGCACTAAAACATGTTCTCTTGTAGCTGGACCCAAGGTGTTTCTTACATGTGAGTGCCCAAGCATCTCAGAGCAGTCAGGCTCCAGCTGAGCGTCCCAGAGCTATTTCCCGTACCAGTGACAGTGACCCGGTAAGTTTTTAATTTGGGTGGGGTTTCAGAAATTATAATTTATGTTGCCGTATATTCCTTTTATATACCAAGAAATTGGTTTACATATGCTCACGTAGGTGAGACTCTAATACAGATCGTCCCTGATGCTCTGTGGTACTGTAGAACTATAAAGTAAAAAGTTGGTCCAAATTCCTTCTAATGTGATCTTAATAATGAATTCACCTCTGAGTTTAATTTACCAAGAATCTTACTGAATTAAAATTTGGCTAAGTTTACACTGGCTGTGATAGGGTACACCTTTAATCCTAGCAGAGGCAGACAGATCTCTATGAGAGACCAGCCTAGTCTGCATAGTGAGTTTAAAGGCAGCTAGGGCTGTAGACAGACCCTGTCTCAAAGTAAACAAGTTGGCTAAATTCAGTTACTCCTGAGGTAAGTTTCATACTAATTAATGATCTCTTAGTTGTGGTCAGGCTTTCTTTTAACAAGCACTTGGTAAATATTTTAGACTTCTGATTTAAGAGTATCCTTCACAGGCTGGAGAGATGGCTCAGCAGTTAAGAGCACTGACTGTTCTTCCAAAGGACCCGGGTTCAAATCCCAGCACCCACATAACAATTCACAGTTGTCTGTAATTGCCCAGCGTCGCATGCCTTTAATCCCAGCGCTAGGGAGGCAGAGGCAGGTGGATCTCTGTGAGTTCAAGGCCAGCCTGGTCTATAAAATGAGTCCAGGACAGCCAGGGCTACCCAGAGAAACCTTGTCTCGAGGGGAAAAAAAAAAAAAAAAAGAGTATCCATCACAGAGCCACCTTTAATCCCAGGACTTAGTTTCCTATAGCCAATCAGTGTGACACCACATTCTTCCTTTCTTTTTTTTTTTTTTTTTTTTTTTTTTTGGTTTTCCAAGACAGGGTTTCTCTGTATATCCTTAGCTGTCCTGGACTCGCTTTGTAGACCAGGCTGGCCTCGAACTCACAAAGATCCGCCTGCCTCTGCCTCCCAAGTGCTGGGATTAAAGGCGTGCGCCACCACCGCCCGGCACCACATTCTTCCTTTCTAAGCAGCTTTTCCTGGTGTTGTGTCAGCACTAATGTTCCTTTTTCTAGTTTAAACCCTGACAGACCAGGTACTGACTGGTCTGTGCTTTCTTTATTTGAGGGAAGCCATCAGCCTTTTTTTTTGTATGCTTGTCCCAGTTTCATTCCTCCCATCCTATTGTGGCTGTGTAGAAATGTAAAAAGATACCCTCCACCAAAACATGATTTCATACGGGCATGTTTAAATTTTGTTTTTAGCCATTCACCTATTATTTTTGGTTTTTCAATATTCTCTGTGTATTCTTGGCTGTCCTGGACTCACTCTGTAGACCAGGCTGGCCTTGAACTCACAGAGATCCACCTGCCTCTGCCTCCTGAGTGCTGGGATTAAAGGCGTGCACCACCACACCCGGCCATTACAGACAGCTGTGAACTGCCATATGGTGCTGGGATTTGAACCTGGGTCCTTTGGAAGAACAGCCAGTGCTCTTAACCATTGAGCCATCTCTCCAGCCCAGCTATCCTTACAAATGCAAGATGAAATAGAATAAATTAATGAAGTCACTAAAGTGTCCTTCAGTGCTATTTTTCAAGTCCTCTAGGGTTTCTATGGAAACAGCATCATACAGATGATCTCACCATGTGACAGGAACATGTCTTCATAGAATAAAAGAATCCAGGTGGCAAAAATTGTGTTTGTCCCCATCAAAAATTTATTGCTGAACAATTAATTTTCATTAGTTAGTCCACCAACTTTATGTAACATACACTGGGTGTGAGGACACCAGCACTTCATCACATGTATTTGTTGTAGGGAGTGGCTCTATGCCTATGTCATGTGGCGATCAAAGGACAACTTTTGGGGCTGGAGAAATGGTCAGAGGTTAAGAGCACTGGCTGTTCTTCCAGAGGTCCTGAGTTCAAATCCCAGCAACCACATGTGGCTCACCACCATCTATAATGAGATCTGGTGCCCTCTTCTGGCCTGCAGGCAGATCACTGTCATAATAAATAAATAAATAGAGCAACTTTTGGGAATTGATGCTACTGTGTGCCCAGCGGTAGCCTGGCAAGTAGTATCTGATCTGTGTGTGGTAGTGCTGGTTAGCTGATTTTTAGGCTTAGTTTGATTTTTTTTAATTTGTCTATTATTTATGTATTTATTGTTTGATGCCACATCTCTGTAGTTTGGAATTGAAGATATTCTCCTGCTTTAGCCTTTGAGAGCTAGGATAGTAGGCAGGGTAGCCACACCCAGCCTAGCTTCTTCTCAGTCTGTATGACTTCGTGACTTCTTGTTCCTGTTTGTGTTTGTTTCTAGGCTAAACATGGAGAGCAACATGAGGGTCAGCACTACAGCATCCCACTCGAGGATCTGAAGACAGTGTTCCCTCATGGCCTGCCTCCTCGATATGTGATTCAGGTGCTCAGACGGGGCAGAAGGGAAGCCCAAAGCACACTGTGCAGGTGGCGGGGAAAGGGTTAAATGGAAGACATATGGCTTTGATATTTCTCAAAAACAGAAATCAGCTATGGACTCGGACACACTACAGGTCCTACTGTGTATCTTTTGTTAGCCACTTGAAAACACTCTAGGACCAGGTGAGCATTCTTCCCAGTACTTTTTTCTTTGAATTACCAAGCAAATTTCTAGGAATCTTCACATTCAGATAATTACTTTAAGTCGATTTAAGGTAAGTATATTAGCACATACATGTAATTCCAGGACTTCAGAGGAAGCAGTGCAAGGATTACTTAAAGTTTGGAGCCAGCCTGGGCTACAGTGTGAGATCCAATCCTTATTTGTGGTGGCACACACCTGTCAGCCCAACACCCTTGAAGTAGAAGCAGGATGATCTTCAAGGTCATCCTTGTCTGCATGAGATCTTGTGTTATATATATATATATATATTTTTTTTTTTTTTTTTTTTTTTTTTTTGGTTTTTCGAGACAGGGTTTCTCTGTATAACAGCTCTGGCTGTCCTAGACTCACTTTGTAGACCAGGCTGGCCTCGAACTCACAGAGATCCGCCTACCTCTGCCTCCCAAGTGCTGGGATTAAAGGCGTGCGCCACCAATGCCCGGCTCTTGTGTTATATTTTAAAAAGAAAAAAAAAATCTGAACTAAATGGGTATTATTTTTTTTTAATGATTGTATGTAGTGTGTACAGATGTACAGGTGTAAATGAACGTAGAAACCAGGGGTCAGACTGAAGTATCCTTCCTCAGGAGACAGCCATGTTGCTTCATTGGCTTTTCTCTGATTGTGTATGGCTGTTTTGCCTGTGTGTTCATCTGGGCATCACATGCATTTAGTGCCAGGAGAGGGTGCCAGATCCCCTGGAACTGGGGTTGTGAGCAGTCATTTGGGTGCTGGGAATCAAACCTGGTCCCTCTGGAAGAGCAGCCAGCCCTCTTAACTAACTAGTGTGTCTCCACCCCCTTTCCCCCTTTTTTTGACAAGGTCTGTGACTGGAACCTGGGGCTTCCTATTATGCCACTAGTGGGTGACAAAACCCAGGCATCCACCTCTCTCTTGCCCTGGTGCCCAGGCTTCAGGCATGCCCATGCCCAGATTTTTCTAGGTGCTAAGGCTTAGACTCTGGTTCTCGTATGTATGCAGAGGGCTCTTTGTTGTTTCAGAATGAAATCTCAGACATCTGCTTTTACAGTGAAGACTCAGGAGCCAGATGCTGGAGTGAAAGCCTGCTAGCTCAGACAGGCAGAGAAAGCACCCAACTGACCTTCCTCCACAGCCAATGTCACAATAGGAAAAGCCCATTCTCCTCCACGCTGTCTCAAAAGCCCTTTGAACTGAATATCCCTCCTTTCTACTCCCTATGCGGCTCTCTCTCTTTCTCTTTCCATCCTCCCGATTTCCTCTCACTTTCTATGGTTTATCCCTATGTTCACCCCCTTTCAACCGGTTCCTTGCTCTACCTCTTGACCTGTGGTTGACATTATTTAATCCTGTTTACAATAAACAGAAAGCTCTTGGCTTAAAGGTGTGTGCTAGGGCTGATCCACACCACAACTAGAAGCCTGTTTTTCCAATACACAATCTCGGGTTCATGATGTGATCAAATGTGCTACAACAGCCCTTTACCACTTGCCCTCTCTCAATCCCTTATTCTTCTTTGTGTTGTTCCTCTTGTTTTTGTTTGGGGGATGTATTTGGGGTTTGTTTGGCTGCTTGGTTTTGTGGAGGGGTTGTGGTTGGGGTCTTTTGAGACAGGGTCTTGCTATGTTTTCTTAGCTAGTCTCCAATTTGTAACAGTCCTCCTGCCTCAGCCTCATTAGTGCTGGAATTAAAGGTATATACCATCACACCTGAACCTAGAAATGGTACATTTTTTTAATATATTTATTTGTTTGTTTTTATCAGGGAGGTAGGAGCAGTTGAACACCTCATGTGGATGTCAGGGGTAACTTGGGGGTTAGTTCTCTCTATCTTGTCAATTCTAGGAATCACACTCAGGGCTTCAGCAGCAAGCAAGTTGGCTGACTGATAAGGGACTAATGTTAGAAAAGAATTAAATTCTAGACCATACCAGCATTGACATCAAGAATGTTGTTAGGATTAGATGTAGGACCCAGCCAAAGAAATTCTCTAAAATAACCCTTAAACTGTTGTAATATGTTCAAAGTTGAGTCTTTACCATCCCAGTTTTGAGAGACTATATTTAACCAGCCCAAGTGGCTTTCAGCTTGGCATAGCCACTACTGTGGTGAAGGGACTTAGTGTGTCAGTCATTTTTTCATCACTGTGTCCTTGAGACAAACAATTCTATGATTGTAATTTCTCAGTTTTCAGTCCTCAGTTAGTTGGCGCCATTGCTCTGGTGACACAGCGTCATGGCACACATAATTGCCTACCTCTTGGCAGCAGAAAGAGAAAGACCAAGAGGAGGTAGCTGGAGACAAGATATACCCTTTTATGATATGCCCTCAGTGGACCTTATTTCCCATTTCCAGTAATGCCATCAAATCATGAATCCATCATTGGTCCCTTGATGAGGTCAGAGCCCTTGTGACCTATTCTTTCCAAAAGTCCCAACTCTGAATGTTGAGCTGGAAACTATCTTTAGACACATGAGTTTTGAGGAGACGTTTCATACCCAAGCATTCATCCAGTTCTTTTCCATAATCCCACTTACACTCAGGCTTCCTCCCATTGTTCCCTGTTTTGTGACTGTCATGTTGCCTAATAAGATTATTCCGATCCTTTTATTTCATGTGTACTGTCCAGTTTGGGCTTGTCAGGTCCTACACCCCCAGTTCAGTTTGTTTAGGAAGGGAAGGTCTTTGTGGGAAAGCAGCAGTACTAGCGCTGAGTTCTAGCTTAGTTCTAGAGCTCTTGCATCCATTTGCCCTGGGTGCTCAAAGCTCTGGATTTCATCCCTATCATCACGAAATAAAATATAAATGAAGAAGCATCAAAAGCTAGTTTTTGTGTTACTTGATATGAAACGATGTACCTCAGATTTTAGCTAAAATGCATGGATTGATTTTCAGATTCAGTGCCAACCTCTCTTCCCTGAATACAGATGTGTTTGGAGCTCTGGTTTGCTGTCAGACTTAGAGTGCACATGGTTAGAATGGCTAGAAGTTCCATGCCCACCTCCTTCCTCCTGTTTGCTTAGGTGAAGACTTTTGGTGAAGCCTGTCTGATGGTAAGGAAGCCAGCACTCGAGCTTCTGGGCTACCTGAAAAATACCAACTTCGCTCACCCAGCTGTGCGGTATCTGCTCTGTATCCTTCCCAATATGCCTGGATCCTCTTAAGCCCATGTGTTCTCCCCTCATTTGAGAAAATGAAATGCTGTTTAATTTGCTGTCTGGTGTTAGGTTTTTTGAGACAAGGTCTTGCTATGTAGCCCTGTCTGGCCTCAACCTTACACAGATCTGCCTGCCTCTACCTCTCCTGAGTGCTGGGATTGAAGACCTGTACCAGCACACCTGCCCGGGGAATGCTGGGAAACATGTTGCTTCTGATACCTTCTTTAACATACACTTTAGATGGGGAGAAGGGAACAGGAAAAACCCTCAGTCTTTGCCATGCTGTTCATTTCTGTGCAAAACATGACTGGCTGGTTCTGCATGTCCCGGATGGTAAGGAAGACTTCCTGTCTGTTCTCTGTCGATGTTCTTGCTGCTGGGCAGCACTCTGGCTGCTTGAGGGACAGTAGCCATGCTTTACTGTCTGCTGACTCTGAGTTCTTGACTGAAACAGAGCTCTCCTGCCTCAGCCTCTCAATGTCTATGACTGACACCGTCCGTTCTTGCTTTTGTTTTTCTGTCAGTTGCTGTTCTGAGTGTTCACAGAGCCTTAGCAGCCCTTGTCAGTTTAGAGTTGTTTAGATTCAGTATAGATCTGAATCCTCATTCTTGGTATACATCCTCTTTTGTTCAAAATTTAAATATTCACATTTTCTGATTTGCTTTAAAAATTGTCAGTAAGCAGAAATGACAGTCCATTTGATTTACTTATAATAATGAAATGTTCAGTCCAAGGTCAAGAACATAGGTGATCAGTCCCCAGCACCACCGGACACAAGAAAATATGTTCATATGGTTTTTAGTTTTTAAAGATTTATTTATTATGCTTACAGAGTTCTGCCTGCATGTGCACCTGCAGGCCAGAAGAGGGCACCAGATCTCATTATAAACGGTTATGAGCCACCATGTGGTTGCTGGGAATTGAACTCAGGACCTCTGGAAGAGCAGCCAGCAAAGGTCCTCTTAACCTCTGAGCCATCTCTCCAGCCCTGCTCATATGTTTTTTTAACGTTTCTCATAATTTAAAGAGTCATTCATGGGGATGGAGAGCAGTTAAGAGTACTGGCTGCTCTTGCAGAGGACCCAGGTGCAGTTCGAAGCACCAACAGGCAGCTCACAACATCTGTAACTTCAGTTTGGACCCAACACTTCTGACCCCTGCAGTCAAAACATCCATAATACAAACTGAAAGAAATCAAGTCTTTAGGAAAAAGCATACAATATTTCAGGTTCCTGCAGGGGTGCCTAATAAGTGTTATGCATTTCTAGCTCATCTTTGGGTGAAAAACTGCCGGGAGCTTCTGAAGTCCACTCACAACAAGCATCGTTTTGATCAGCCCTTGGAAGCCTCTACCTGGCTGAGGAATTTTAGAACTACGAACGAGCGCTTCCTGAGCCAGGTGACTCCCCCTGAGGAATTCTAGGCAGATGACCTTTGCCCCCCCAACACAGAAGGTTCTGTTGTCTTTGTACCCTGCATAGTTGGTATACTGTAGAGAACTGCGTTGTAATCAGTAATAAAGGAGGCATTTTGTCCGCAGTGGGTTCACAACTTAAAACTCATTTGCTGTTGCCAATGAGGCGGCTGCGATAAGCTGTTCATTTAGTGGATGATAAAGTAAAAGTCTAAACTGATTTTTACTGTTTCTGAGATAAACCAGAAACATGAGAGTAAATTCTCCATTCCAGTTGTATTTGTTATGTCCTTTGGTCTGGTTCTGAGCCAGCTGTGTGCACCCTGGCCGGCATTGACCTTGTAGTCCTTCTGCCTCCACCAGGAATGCACAACACCAGCAGACTAGTGTCTTAGGCTGAGCTCAGTACAAAGACTCACATAAGAGTTTGTTAACGGTGGTGCTGGCGCCATGGCACAGCCAATGAAGCGTTTGCCACTGTGCCTCATAACCTGAGTTGGAAGCCAGGGACCCACATGGTGGGCAAGTTGTCTGTGACCTGCACACCTGCTCCGTGGCTCACATACACCCTCAGTGTAAACATGCATGCCCACATACACAGACAAATAAACAAATAAATAGGTTTTGAAAATGTGAGTGCCAAGGCTTGAGCATAGCTATAGCTTGGTGGAAACCACTCACCTAGTATGCCTGAGGCTCAGGCTTTGTAACGAGTACTATGGGATGGGAGGGCTGATGCCAGTGTCTTGTTCTGGACCCTTTTAGCCAGAAGTGCCGGGCATGATCATTCACACCTTTAATCCGGCACTTAGAATGCTGAGGTGGGGTAACCATCTTGAGTTACAGGCCAGCCTGGTTAAAGTGTGAGACCCAGTCTCAACCCCCACCCCACCCAACAAAAAGCTCCAGGAAGAGCTTACAAGTCTTTCATTTCTATATTGTGCCTCTTTGTGCCTCAGCTGACTCCTGTGGGCTGCCTTCCTGATTTGGAAAGGCTTCAGCCTAAACAAGCACCCGGTTTTATTTTCTTTTTTCTTTGCTTGCTTTTAGATAAAAGTTCAAGAGAAGTATGTTTGGAATAAACGAGAAAGCACTGAGAAAGGCAGTCCTCTGGGAGAAGTTGTTGAACAGGTACCACAAACAACAGCGTCCCCATGTCCTAGCCAGGGAAAGCAGAGCTGTAATCCCTGCTCCTCCCCACAGGGCATAACTCGAGTGAGGAATGCCACAGATGCTGTTGGGGTCCTCCTGAAGGAGCTAAAGAGGCAGAGTTCCTTGGGACTCTTTCATCTCCTGGTGGCCGTGGATGGAGTCAATGCTCTCTGGGGAAGGACCACGCTGAAAAGAGAAGATAGAACCCTGGTAGGAAGATTTTGTTTTCTCTGACACTATCATGGACAAGGTCTGAAGCTTTCCTTTGAGAGGCAACGGAGGATTTTTTTTACCCTAGGATTTTGAATTAAGCATAGAGCTGGAACACTAGCCAAGAGGTTAGCTGATTGCTCCTGCTGAGGACCCATGTGTGGTTCCTAGCACCCAGATGGCAGCTCACAGCCATCTGGAACTAGTTCCAGGGACTCCACCACGGGCACATGCATACATTCCAGAAAAACACTCACACACATAAAAACAACTGTTTAAAAGCAGCAACAAGAGGATAGTGAATAGTAACAAGCCAGCGGTGGAGCTCTGTGGTGAGCTGCTCGTGTAGGCCTCAGGCTCCATCTGCAGCCCTGCAGAGCCAGGGGAGACATGTATGTCAAAACAGAAAGTGACAGCTTTTACCACTGTGGTGAAACAACGTGACCCTAAGCGACTTGGGGAGGAAATTGACAGACCCCTATCACAGCTACCTCCTGGAGGAAGTCAGGGCAGAAACTCGAGGGAGGAACCTGGAGACAGGAACTGAAGCAGAGGACATGGGGGAGTGCTTCTTAATTCAGTTTGTTTTCTTACACACTCCTGGACCACCTGCCCACGGATGGCACAACCTATCCTTGTGGACTCCTCCCTCCATCCCCATTGATTACTAACCCAGAAAATGCCCACCGGCTTACCTCTGGGCTAGACTGATGGCAATATTTCCCAACTGAAGTTCGCTCTTCCCAGATACCCCTCACTTGTGTCCAGTTGACAAAAAACTACCCAGCACATAATGCCACATGCTCCATCATGCACTGCAAACCAGGGGAGCATGTTGGAAAGAGCGGGACCCTGGAAACTCCACGGGCTTTTCTTTCTTTCTTGGTTCTAATTGCTGTGTTTTCAAGGGAAGGCCGTGGTCTAGGTAGAGGTCAGAAACATCAGGGGAAGGTGCACTTGATACAGTGGTACAGTTAACCTCTCTCCCTCCTGCCCCTTCCTCCCCAGTGCTGGGAGTAAGGGCGTGTCCGCCACAGACTGAAAACCTCTTTTTCTTTTTTTAATCTAATAATCAGTTCAGTTCTCTCAGGCCAACAGCCAGAAAAGTAAAGTCATAAGCTCTTCACTTTCTTGTTGATGACATGTAGATTGCCCCGGAGGAACTAGCCCTTGTCCACAGCCTAAGGAAAATGGTGAACAATGACTGGGTGAGTGCCGTGGTGCTCAAGATTTGCAGGGGAAGAGTGGGTCTGTCCTTGCTGCCCTGTTACTGTACTTACTGTTTGGTTGTGCAGAGCCCCGCAGAAAGTGCCTTTACACACAGAGCCTCGTGTCTGTCTGTGTCTCTCTCTTTCCCTGTTTTTATTTTCTCAGTCGTTCTCTCTCCCCTTTTCATTTAATTGTTTGTTTAAGATATTATAATTTTTATTTGAAGCATGGTCTTACTGTGTAGTTCAGACCGTCCTGGAACATACAGAAATTCACCTCCAGAGTGCTGGGATTTAGGCATGCACCACCAAGCCCAGCGAGATCATTTTGTAGATCAGGCTGCCTTAGAACTTACTCTACCTCAATTCTCGGTTCCGTTGCTTCATTCAGTTGCTTAAGTACTAGGATAGGAGGCATTTCAGGCAAAATTTGAAAATAAAAAGTATATTATGATAAACTTAAGATCTTGTAGTAATTTATTTTTAGAGCCGGATGTAGAACCAATAACTGATTTGTTGCCAGTTAATGATACTAAGCCACCTGTCATGACACTGTTGTGACAAAATCTACATATGATGGTGTGACATCTCTGTTGTTTCTGTCTTTTTAAAATTCAACTATTTTTCTTTTTTTCAGCATGGAGGTGCAATCGTGTTGAGTTTGAGCCAAACCGGGTCTCTCTTTAAATCCCGAACAGCCTATTTGCCGCAAGAGCTACTGGGAAAGGTCACATCCTAACCAGCCATCCTGTCTAAAGCATCAATTCTCAGCCTGTGGGGATAACATATCAGATAGATATGTAAATACATATGACTCATAACAGCATCGAAATTACAATTTTGAAGTAGCAACAAAATAATTTTATGGGTGGGGTCAACACAGCATAAGGAACTGTATTAAAAAGAGTCACAGCATTAGAAAGGTTGAGAACCAATGCTCTAAGAGACTGTCTCTTATTTAATATTTTTTGGGAGGCTCCTGTGCCTTGGCACATGTGGAGGTCAGAATACACTTGGAGAAGTTGAATTTCTCTTTCTGTAGTGTGGGATCTGGGCTCTAACTCAGGACGTCAGGCTTGCTGGCAAGTGCCTTTACCTGCTGAGACATCTCTCCAGCCTTATGTCTCTTAATTTTGTTTTATATTTATTTTATTTTACTTTATGAATATTTTGTCTGAATACATGTATGTGCCTGTTGGATGGATGCTGTGGAACTGGAATTAGGGATGGTTGTGAGCTGCCATGTGGATGCGGACACTCAAACATGGGGGCTCTCGAATAAGAGCACTTCTCTCTCCAGCCCCACCCCATGTCTGTCTCTCTTTTTTGTTTGTTTGTTTTGGTTTTTTGAGAGAAGATTTCTCTGTTTAACAACCCTGACTGTCCTGCACTCACTCTGTAGACCAGGCTGGCCTTGAACTCACAGAGATCCACCTTCCTTTACCTCCCGGGTACTGGGATTAAGGGCATGTGCCACCACTCCTGGCATAAATACATTTTTTTTTTTTTTAAGTAGAAAACTAGGGAGCTGGCTCGGTGGTTGAGAACACTGGTTGCTCTTCCAGAAAGCCCTGGTTTATTCCAGACAGCTGTGAACTGCCATGTGGATGCTGGGATTTGAACCTGGGTCTTTTGGAAGAGCAGCAAATGCTCTTAACTGTTGAGCCATCTCTCCTATCTTTGTTCCCCCATGTCTCTTTAAATTGTTTTATTTTGTCATAATTTCACAGAAAATTCAGTCTTGTATACTTTTCACCTCATTTCCAGAAATGTCAACTTTCATATTTGTCCCATCCCCCCTCACATTTTTTTCAAGGTTGTGTTAATAGTAACCAGGTTGTGTTAAGAGAAACATTTGTCTTCTCTCAGATATAATTGCTTCTTTGCTACATTGTGGATTTGTTTGGGGAAGTCTTATTATTACTGCTCTTGTGATTTGGAGAATAAACCAGTCTTGTGCATGCTAGGCTAGCTCTCTGCCTCTGAGCTGTATCCCCAACAGCAGTATGAATTTGTAAGTTCTGAGACCAGGCCTCACTGTAACCCTGGCTGGCTTGGAACGGCCTGTGTAGAGCAGGCAGGCCTCAAACTCACAGAGGTCCCTACCCCCCAACCCCAGCTCTGGATTACTGTGCCCAGCTGACTTTGGGCGCTTAATTAGTAAGGTACGGCCTTGCTGCTCTTTCTTGTTGTTTTATGCTTTTAGTTGGTTGACTTTGTCTTTGTTTTGACAGGCTCACTATCTGAATCTGGTCCTGAATTCATGGTCTACTGTGGCAATGCCCAGAGCCCTGCTCTCATTATCTTCTTAAATATAACGTCGGTGGCGGCATAAGCCACCATGTATACAGTCCTGTGTGAGGCAGGAAGCCAAGAGAGGGGGTAGAGTAGAGCAGAAGAAAAGGACCCTGTCCTTAAAGTTTACTGAGTCTCCATTGATTTAGTTCTCGACTAACACTGTGTGTCTTTATCCTTTTTGTCTCCAGGAAGGATTTGATGCCCTAGAACCTTTTGTTCCCATCCTCATTTCCAACTATAATTCAGAGGAATTTGAAAGTTCTTTTCAGTATTATTTAGAGAACAGTTGGCTTCAGCATGAGAAAGGTCAGTTGTGTCGCCGTCCTGCCCTGCCAGACTGCCGTCAGCATGACCGGCTGAGGCGTGCGCTGGGCACTGCTCAGAATCAGAACGAAGCAGAAATCAAGTCATGGCCAGTTGCTCCACTTGCTGGACATGTGAGAAAGTGGTACATGTTGGCACAAGGGGTAGAGGGTGTTCACATCATGGAAGGCAGGAAAAAGGAGTGCCCCGGAGAAAGCATGCCCCCAGGACACTCCCTAGGGATCTGCTCCCTTCTCTGTTCTCAGAGCCTCTCCACGGAGAACAAGCAGCTGTGGGCACAAGCACTAGTGTGTGACCTGTGTGTGCACTTCCCCCGTAAACCAAAACAGGGGCACTTGCTCTCTTCCCTCAGCAGCAGCTTATATTTTTTATTTCATCTTTTTTCCCTTTGACTTTTTTCTGTGTAGTAAGAGAATTAAAAAATGTGATTGAAAGATGGCTACAGTTTAGTTTACAAAAGACATTACATTTCTGCTTGAATTCTCACCTGGTCCAAAACAAAGCGTTGGTGCTAAAGAAGGAAGCTTCAATCGCGTGACTGGGGAGTCCACACATGTGCAGGCTGCTGCCCTTGTCTTTGATGCTCGACTCCCTCAGTGTGCCTGAGCCGAGACAGCCGAGCACGCAGAACAGCCGAGGCTGGCACCCACCCAGTTCACTGCTGCCCTCAGGCTCAGAAATTAGTAACTTTTTCCTTTTGTTTTGAGGCAGTGTCTCACCGTGGACCCATGTTTTCCTCACTCTTGAGAGCCTCCTGAGCTAACACTTAACACATACACCTGGTTTCAGAAGCTCTTAGCTCTTAAGGCCAGACTACAAAATGCTGTAAACAATAAAGGGCTCCGCCACTGAATAACAGGGAACTCTGAGATCTGTGTCCACTCTGGGCTGCATGAGACCTGGGCACAAAAAAGAATTGGCTGAGAAGTCCCTGCCTAGCATGTGCCAAGCCCTGGGTTTAAGAGCTGCTGTTGGGGTGTCATACAGGGTGTCATGGTCTGATGGGGAAGCCCCTGGCTACAGTTTTTAGCAGGAAGAAACTGCCACATGTGTGTGTTTGGCTCTGTTTTAGCTCCGACAGAAGAAGGAAGGAAGGAGCTGAAGTTCCTGAGCAACTGCAACCCTGGGCAGCTGGAGCGGCTATGTGCCTCCCTGTAAGCACGGACACTGACAAGTGGGGCAGCCTGACCGGCAGTGACAGACGATGACAAGAGGCTGGCCTGTTGTTCCTACAACTAACAACAGTTTTTGTTGTGGTTTTCACATTAAAAGTAGACCTGTTTCTGAGTGTTGTGTTAGATTTGCAATGGGGACGGCTTTCACACTAGCCAAATTGAATTTCTCTGGCATTCTGTTCATTCGCATCTGAAGAAACTCATTTCTACAGAAACTACTAGTTCCGTCTGCTTGATATAAAGCAGTTCAGGAGACGCAGACTCGTTGCCCTCTTTCCTCTCCAAACAGGCAACTTCTCTTCTCACTTCTTGTTTGTACCTTTCTTCCTGATTCTGTAGAATGTCGCTGAGGTTCTGGCAGGTTAGTGTGGCCAGACCCTTCCCACATATTCCTGAGAGGTTTGAGCCCTCACTCTAGCATACATGCTGTATAGTGAATCAGCACTGTAGAAAAAAATAATTAAATTATTTACTTAGTATTTTATTTAAATTGGTTTAGCAGTTGTTAATCCTTAACCCGCCATTATAAATAAACACATAGACACCACATGGATTTTAATAAGATTTGGCCTGGATAAGCTAGCTCATAATTCTATTATCCACATATGACCCCATATATAATACGTCACCTGGACTGCTATTCTCCATGCTAGGCCGATGTTCCAGTCCACGTGAGATGACATTCTTTTCTCCAACCCATGGCGTGTGTCCTCCTTCCTGCTCTTTGCTGCTTGTCTTGGAGGCTTCTTCCCAGTAACTCTGCTTCAGAAGCTGTTCTTAGTCCCACCTACCTCTGTCTTTGGCCCATCTCAGGCCTCAGGTAATGCAGACGGAAGTACATTTGCACACACCTTCAAAGAACTAAAGAAACATGTAGTTAACACTTTTATCATTGTGTGCACACATGCCGCTTCCCACATAGGAGGTCAGAGGACAACTGTATAAAATCAGTCCTCTGCTTCACTAACATCAGATTCAGAGACCAACTCCCACAACTGGAAAGAGTCAGTTCGTGGAACAATATTTCCTTGCGTGTGCATGTACCCACAGTGCTGGGGTTGAACCTAGCTAGGGACCTACCCCTGCTAGACCAGCACTCGTCCACTGAGCTGCAACCTATCCTACAGATCATTTTATGTATTTCCTGGTGCTTCCCATCTTGAGCCCTGATCACAGACCTTCTGGCATGAATCATTAAGCCTTTTGGGGGTTATTTTTAATTTTTATTTTTTGAGGTAGTATCTCACTTTGCAGTCCAGGCTAGCATTGACTTCCCGTCCTCCTCCCTCAGCTTCCTGAGAGTTGGGATTCTTGTGCCCAGTCATAACTCATAATGTAAAAGGAAGTAGCACAGTGTGCCCCTGAGGGCACTGCATCAGGCTCTGTACCTCAGATACCCACATGGCCTTTCCCAGTGCTGTGGTGGCTGTCGGCACCTGTCCACTGCAGCCTGCATCTGGGGCAGCAGCAGCTGCACCTTAAAACCACAAGGCCACTGCTCCCAAGAAGTCCACTGTGAGCTTGATCTCTCCCAGCAAATGAGCTTGGGAACAATACCCACTTGCCTTTGGGAAGCCCAGTGCAGTGTAAGGCTCTCATTAACCAGGCCCAGTCCTGCTTAAGAGTGGCCTGGTTGATGGTACATGACTTTAATCCCAGCACTTAGGAGACAGAGGTAGGTGGTCTACAAACAGAAACTCTTGTCTCAAAAAACAAATAATAGATTTATTTATAAATTTGGAGCTGGAGAAATGGCTCAGCGGTTAAGAGCACTGGCTGCTCTTCCACAAGTCCTGAGTTCAATTCCCAGCAACCACATGGTGGCTCACAACCATCTGCAATGGGATTTGATTCCGCCTTCTTGTGTGTGTGAGGACAGGTCACTCATACATTTAATAAACAAATAAAAAGTGACTTTCAGGTGTGGTAGCACACACCTTTATTCTTAGTACTTGGAAGGCAGAGCAAGTACTAGCTATCTTGAGTTCAAGGCCAGCCTAGTCTACATAGTGAGCTCCAGGATAGCCAAGGCTATATAGACAGAACTGTCTGAAAACAAAGTGGCCTAATTATTCCATAAGCAGCTAAACATAGAACTTTTGGTTTGGATGGTTTGGGGAGGTTTACTTCGGTGGTAGGATGCCGTGTGTGAAGCTGAAGACTGTAGGGAGTTAGATTTAGTGAATATCTAGGGGTTTCTGATACAGTCTCTTAATCCGGGGCATGAAGATCAACTTGGCTGTGAGCAATTAGCTTAGCTTATGGATGAAGTCACCTGAAACAGGGGAGTCTCTATGGACTGAAAAACAAGGTTGAAGCCAGGTGAAACAAGGAAAGACTTTATGGCCTGGCATTGTTTTCAACTGCTAAGTGGGCAGAGCCCAAATTAAGCTGAAGCAGGTGGAACAAGGAGCGATCCTATAAAAGGACAAGTGGAGAGCTGCGTGCTAAGGACCCCCGATACGAGAGAGCTCCGAGAGTCCTGCTGGAGAAAGTGCTAGTAGACCAATGGCCAGATCTCCCAGAGGCAGAAAGAAGCTGGTGAGCAGAGAAAGCCTCAGCAAGACAGCAAAAGGCCAAGGACTAAACTGTGTGGCTCAGCTTTTGCCTAGAGGGGTTTGACCTGTCTGAACAGTGGCCTGAACGGAACTGTGGCCAGCTTTAAAGACTGAGGCAGAGCGGCAGAGTTGCTAATAGGAAGTAAGGTGGCCTGCAGACGGCTGAGGTCTCCCAGAGAGAAGAAAGCCTCAAGCCTTATTTAAGGTGAGACTGCCATAACCAATTTACCCTGACGAACCTGCGTCTGAGATATTCCAGAAGAAAGACTGCTAAGTGCATTAAAGGGACTACCCCAGAGACTGTTCCTGACAACTGGGGACCTGCCCCAGAGACTGTATCCTTCTAAAAGGTTAGGAAAATAGTTGTAATAGTTATCAATAATTTTAGTGGTTAGGTCTTAAGGGTTGTAGCAATTTGTAGGGTTAGTAGTTAAGTAAGTGTATTTGTTATAAGTGAATATAGTTATTAATAAATAAGTATTGAATAATTTAAAAGGGTTGGGTTTCAGAAGACTGACACCCATTGTCTTTCTCAGTCACTACCATGTTTTCTGAGGCAGGGTTTTGTTGATCCTGGATCTTACAAGTGCAACCTGCGTAGCTGGCCAGTTTGTTTCCAAGATCTTCTGCCTATTTTTCCCAGCACTAATGTTGACAAGCCATGGTGCCTGGCTTTTTTGCTTTTGCTGAGAGTGCAAGGGATCTCAACTAAGGTTCTCATGCTTACATAACAAGCACTTTAATATCAGCTATATTAGTCAGAATCTCTGGGGAAAACTAAATGGGGGGTGTATTTATTTATTTAGCTGGTGGTGGTGGCACACACCTTTAATCCCAGCTCTTGGGAGGCAGAGGCAGGCGGATCACTGTGAGTTCGAGGCCAGCCTGGTCTACAGAGTAAGTCGAGGACAACCAGGGCTGTTAGAAACCCTGTCTCGAAAAAGCCCCCCCCCCAAAAATTAAATATATATGTTTTTAATTTAAATATATATAATATCCTTTTATATATAAAAATCCCATATATAAATGTATTTATGCATATGTTTATATATAAAAGGGATATTTTACATATATATGTGGAGGTTATTAGAGTCTTACTGTCTAGTCCAACAATGGCTGTCTCCTTATGGAAAAGTCAAGAATCTGGTAGCTTTTTTTTTTTTTTCTAGACAAGGTTTCTCTCTGTGGCCCTGACTATCCTAGAACTCCAGGCTGGCCTTGAACTCACAGAGATCCACCTAACGCAGATTCTTAATTTTCCCATATATAATTTATCCAGGCTTTAATAAGGCCTTCCCACAATTTTGATGTTCATAATTCATTTTTAAAACTTTTACTGTGCCTGTGGGCACACGGATGCCACAGCACCCATTTGGAAATCAAAGGACAGCTTGTAGGAGCTGTTTCTCGCCTTACTCTCACCATATAGGCCCGAGATCACATGGTCAGCAAGCCACCCACTGAACCAGCCAATATAGCCCAGTTTCTAGGACTCTGTGATAAGCTACACATCATCAGTCACCTGGTTTGAATGTCATGTCCCCCAGTAGTCTCAAAACATCTGAATAATTAGTCCCTAGCTGTTGGAACTCTTAGAAAAGATTTCGTGTGGCCCTGTCGGAAGTATGTCACTGGGCTTGGCTTGAGGTTTCAGAAGCCGCCTGCTATCCCCAGGGCAAGCACCTTTACCCCATTAGCCATCTTCCTAGCTCTAAGCCTATTTTTTTCTCTATTATTAGCTGCTGCTTTCCTGTCATTGGTAACACTCAGTGGCCCTCCCTGTTACTGTGAATATCAGGGTCTAAAACACATTTTCTTTCTTTTTTCTTTTTGATTTTTCAAGACAGAGTTTCTCTGTGTAACAGCCCTGGCTGTCCTGGACTCACTTTGTAGACCAGGCTGGCCTCGAACTCAGAGATCGGCCTGCCTCTGCCTCCCGAGTGCTGGGATTAAAGGCGTGCGCCACCAATGCCCGGCTCTAAAACACATTTTCAAGGTTTATTTTTCCTTCTGTGCTTGTAGGTATATGTGCACATGCCTGTGATGACCTGGAGGCATTGGGTCTCCTGAAGCTAGGATTACAGGCCATTGGGAGCTGCCAGGCAGAGGGGCTGGGAACAGACCCGCTAGAGCACTTCATGCCCTTCACTGCAGCCATCTCTCCAGCCCAAGGTACTTTTGAAAGTCTAACATTTTAAGACTGAGTTGGGATAGGCAGTAAAATAAACAAGTCCACATCACACATTGGTGCTGTATTAAAAAGTCGTGCTGAGCTGTGGCTCAGACAAAGTGTTCCCTAGTGATCTGTGCCACCCCATTGTAGAGCACGTTGCTTCCCAGTGTCAGAAACAAAGAGTAACCTCAGTGTTCCATAAGAAGCACATGAGCAAAGCAAAAGAGCAAAAAGAGTGTGCTCAGACCCAAACCAGGCTAGCAAGGATGGGTCAAAATGGCTTTCTTCTTTTCTCCCTGACTTAAGTGCTGATAGGGTCTCATGCCTTGACTGCACTAGTTACAGACTGGCCTGACAGGCACCAGGGATGAAGAAACAGTCAAGTGAAGCTGAGATGTGGTAGGCAGTGAGCTCTGTGGGGAAGAGGAGGGTTAGCTGATCTCTGAGGATCATCTCAGGCCACAGTCACTCAGGAGGAGGAAGCTGTAGCTGACTTTCCACACATGCTCAGCATCCCACCCAGGGAAAGCCTTGCAATGGGTGTGCTCAGGTGAACAATACCTGTTCACCCAGAATCTCATCTGCTCCGTTAGAACTAGATTTAACAATCTGAAGCATCATAGCTAATTGGCATGAGTGGGAAGAAAGTTCAGGAAATATGAGTCCTTGACAAGCTTAAACCAATTTTTTCCCTGTCATAAAGTCACCTGTGCCTGCTTGCAAGAGATTATCCTACTATTGATATTCCCCCAGTAAGGATAGTGGTGTCCTTGGAGCCTTGTCTAAGGCTCCAGGAGCTCCTCCAGCTATTGTATGTAATTCTGCTCTAATTGCATTTGGCCTCTGGGTCTAGAAGATGTTAGAGTATATAGTCAGTCTCCAGGAAAGTTGGCTATGGGGGATCACAGGAAGACTCCAGGCTGGATAAAGAATTCTCAGTGAGGTTTTGGGGTCACCTCATTCCATCTTTTAGTGAACAACTCCTCACTCATGTTCTCTAAGCTCACTCAGCAAACTGGTGGGTTCCCCAGGCTGGACTTTGATAGAATAGATAGAATAAATTCAAGAATCTAGTAAAAACAGTTTTTAATACACAATTCTGTAGAAAAGGACACAACACAGAGAAAAGTAAAATAAATAAATGGCTGACAAAACTGAGGGTTTTTTTTTCATCTTTTTATTTCTAATATTTTACTTTTTTAATTCTCTGTGACTCTGTTAGTGTGTGTGCGCCCTCAGAGACCTGTGGTGTAGGTTGCCCTGGGTCTAGAAAAGGTTGCAAGAATTCTGAACTGCCTGCTATACATGCTTGTAATGCAACTGCATCCTCTGAAAGAGTTATTAATAAGTTCTCTGACTAATCTCTCCAGCCCATAATTTTTTTTGTTTTTGAAATTAGATGTATTTTATGTGTATGAACTTATGTGTGTACTACATGCATGTGTAAGTAACCACGGATGTCAGGAGACAACATTGAATCCCTTTGCACTGGAATTATGGATCCCTGTGGAGTACTTGGAACCAAATCTGGGTCTTCTGCAAGAACAACACATGTGCTTTAGCCACTGAGCCATCTCTCCAGTCCCAACAAATCAATGTTGGTTTGTAAGTCCTCCATTGAAAAACAGACAGATATCTGAGTTGGAAGCGAATCCAGAGCTCCAAGACAACCAGGGTTACCTGTCTCAATGCCCCCCCTCCAAAAAAAAAAGGTAAAGCCCTTCACTGGAAGAAACTCCTCTCCTCCCAATGCTGGGACTTGCCTCCTTCACAAATTCCCCATCTCATTGATCAGTGGGCAAAGCCTGATCTAACACTGCATTCTTCTCAGGTCATGGACTGAGTCACGTAAATTCATTTCAAGATGACAAGCAGGCACTTGACCACCAGGAGAGGTGGGCCCTTATCTGTGGCGTTAAGCTCACCTTACATTGAAAGTGGGCCACAACCATCAATTTCTTGCAGAATACTAGTTTTAGAGACCTTATGTTGGATGTATTATTCTCAGGGTCACAAAGAAGTAACCACTGAAGCACAAATTTGTTTTATTTGGGTATGAAAGAAAAGATGGCTATTCAACATTTCTTTTTTTCTTTTTTTCCCCCCTCGAGACAGAGTTTGTCTGCAGCTCTGGCCTTCCTGGACTCACTCTGTAGACCAGGCTGGCCTTGAACTCACAGAGATCCACCTGCCTCTGCCCCCCTAGTGCTGGGATTAGAGTGCTGGGATTAAAGGCGCTATCTTTTATACTTACACAGGAATCAATTTGTCCCCAGAAAAGAAATTCTCACAACCCCCAAATAAAAATGTAAAATGGATAAAAATAAGTGGGCACAGGCAGAGGGCTCAGTGGCTAGGAGGTGCTTGCTGCCAAGCCTGCAGATTTTGTGCGTGAGGACCAAATCCCTCAACTTGTTTTCAGACTTACAAACATGCTATGGCATGCACACACCCCACGCAAAATAATATTAAAAACTTATCACCCCAAAACACCAAAAAGAATAAATGCTGTCCTATGCAAGGGATTTTCTATTATTTTACTAGCAATGGGCTTATGTTCAGAATAACGTTCACAACCAGATACTTGGTTCTGTACTACCATGTGCGTCATCAGGCTAAAACACTGGCCCACAGGCTTGGCCGAAAGCACTTCCTAGACACTGAACCCTCTGTCTGGGCCCATTTTTTTTTTTTTCAGACAGCCCAAAAGAAACATGGGCAAGACATTTATAATAGTAACTTGTTTTGTTTGGTTGGGTTTACTTTGTACCTTAGACATGGTCTCATGCAGCCCTGGTGGGCCAAGTCACTACAGAGCCAAGCATGAAGTGATCTCCTTCCACTTCTGAGGACAGGGATTGCGGCTTTGTGCCATTCACTGCAGTTTGGAAACCCTCTGCAAACTGGATGTACAAAAAAGCTTAATACCTAAAAGAATGTTCCGATGCCTTTAATTCCAAAATTCGGGAGGCAGGGGCAGGCAGATCTCTGAGTTTGAGACCAGACTGGCCTACAAAGCGAGTCCAGGACAGCCAGGGTGATTATACAGAAAAACCCTGTCTCAAAAAACCAAGAAATAATTAAAAATTGTTCCCAACCTTATTAGTGGCTCACTCCAATTCCCACACTGCAGAAGTCTGTGAGTTTGAAGCCAGCCCGGTCTACAAAGCCAGTTCAGGCCAGCCAGGGGCTACACAGTGAGACCTTGTTTCAAAAAATAACCCAAATAACAAACCAAAAATAAACAGCACAAAACTGCAAATGAGCTAATGTACAAGCAAGAAGGGAGATACAATCTTTTCCAGAACGTAACGCAAGCCGATGGCTGACCCGTGGGCCAGTCCACTGCCTTAGGAAGGCTGGGACTTGAGTGATGGGAAACAACTGGGTGGGAGGATCGCGGGGAGCGTTGCAGTTCCTAGGGATTTCTTTTCTCGCGAGGGTTATTAGGAGGAGAGACAGAAACTGGTGAGTGAACCCTCCTTGACCCTGGCCCGGGTAGCAGGATCCGAAGCGCACAGGCAACAGCATGACGCCAGCGGGCCGCGGCAGCTTCCAGAAACGCGACGCCAGCGGGCCGCGGCAGCTTCCGGAAACGCGGAACAGGAAGAGGCGGGGCGTGCGCAGCGCCGCGGAGATTAACGAATCCTGCAGCCAACAGGACAGCACGTGCTCACGCGCAATCCGCGCGGGGTCCGCCCCCTTGGTGCCAGCGGCCCGCGGGGCAGTGGAGGGCTGAAGAGCGTGGCCGCTATGGCGGGCGGGGCCCGCGAGGTGCTCACGCTGCAGTTGGGACATTTCGCGGGTTTCGTGGGGGCGCACTGGTGGAACCAGCAGGTCAGGCTCTGAGTGGCAGCCCGGCGCTCCTTGCGGAAGGTACAGGCCCTGCCCTCCTTCCCCCTCCGCTCAGTCCTCTGCACCTTGCAGGATGCTGCGCTGGGACGCAGGACCGAGGGCGAAGAGTCCCCTGGCGAGCTGTGCCCCGACGTCCTGTACCGAACGGGCAGGACAGTGCACGGCCAGGAAACCTACACGCCGCGACTCATCCTCATGGATCTGAAAGGTGAAGCGGTGGCGAGACTCAGCCAAGTTTTTCCGTTCGGCGCGTGGGGCCCTAATATTATTAGTTAATTTCAAAACCCACACTGGGCACAAGCCCCACCCCCACCCCCACCCCCGGGACGCCGGAAGGCCAGACTGTTCACTTCGGGGGCTGGCTCTGGAATGGGCAGTATACTGTTAGGTTGCTTCATTCACGACGGACCGCAGTTATTGACAGGATGGAGTTCAGATTCTCCGTCCGATCTAATGTATATCCCTAAAGCCAAGCGCAACGCCTTTAATCAATCTCAGCAAAGGCAGGTAGAATCTGAGTTCAAGACCAACCTGGTCTACATAGGTGTGTTCAATGTAGGGAGCCCTCATCTTAGTCCAGAGAAAATGCCGGAACACATCACCTGACAGGTGATCAGCTTAGTCTTGATCAGATGACAGACACCGTAGGCTTGGATCATGTCTTTCCTTTCTGTGCAGGCAGTCTGAATTCCCTAAAGGAAGAAGGTAGACTCTACAAAGACCGACAACCAGAGGCTGCAGTAGCATGGTGTGTATCTGACCATGAGAAGGGGTCCTGTGTGCATAGAAGGCTGGGGAGCTTCCCTGATAGACACTGTCCTTGCTTAATCTCCACTCTTTCTCAGGCAGGGGAAGCTCACCACACACAGAGAAGAAGCCTACCCAAAGAACCCTAACCTCCAGGACGTTCTGAGTGCAAAGGTGATGGGCTCTGCCCCAAACCCTTAAACCTACTACAAGCAAAGACGCTATGAAGCAGAGAAGGGGAAGGCTAGTCACTGTAAATGCCTTAAGAGGAGGATTTTTGGAAAAAGTACCTTTGCCTCTGAATGATGGGAACCTGGAATCTAGCTCAGAGTTAAGAGTCCTGACTTCCAGAACACTAAGTTGAGTTCCCCATGCCCACCATCAGACAGCTCACAACAACCTGTAACTCCAGTTCCTGGGGATCTAACGTCCTCTTCTGGCTTTGGGCACCTCATGCACATGGGGCACATGAAGACACAGGACCGTGTATGCACATAGACACATAAGTAAAGATAAACCCATGGCAGAGCAGAACTACCTGGAACTAAATGCCAGTTTTCTCATCCCTTCCAGCGAGTTCTGAATAGTGATGGGGTCTGGAGGGGTAAACCTATCCAGAACGGCAAAGGTGAGCTGTGCCTTTATGCTGGAGACTCAACAGAGCAGGAACTTGGGGGTGGTGCCCCCCCATCAGTGATCCCTGCTACAAATCCAAAACCATCTATTTCCACAGAGAACATCATCAGAGTCTGGTCAGACTTCCTCAGAGTCCATCTCCACCCACGGAGCATCTGTGTGATTCAGAAGTACAACCATGATGGGTATGGGGGCTGCAAAGGCTGTGAGACAAAGCTTAGGTCCCCCAACACACTGGATAAGCCTGGGGCCCATCCCACCTGCCCTCCTCCAAAGCAGCTCTGAGGAGTTGAGCCCGGGGCTGAGTCTTTTATTATCCTGGTGATTTCTGGCAGTGAAACAGGTCGGCTGGAGGCTTTTGGCCAAGGGGAGAGTGTCCTGAAGGAACCCAGATATCTGGAGGAGCTGGAGGACAGACTGCATTTCTATGTGGAAGAATGTGACTACTTGCAGGTAGCTGTGTGGCGAGGTTGGGGTGGGCCGTCTGCTCATCCTACAGCCTACTTTGTGTCCTCCATCTCTCCAGGGCTTCCAGATCCTATGTGACCTGCATGATGGGTTCTCTGGAGTAGGTGCTAAGACTGCAGAATTACTGCAAGACGAGTATTCAGGGCGGGGAATAATAACATGGGGTCTGCTTCCTGGTCCCTGCAACCTTGGGGTAAGCGGAAGAGAAGAAACATAATTGGGGGAAAAGAGGATCCCACTGAATGAGTTGCCTGAAGCAAGCCTCTCTCGTTTCTATTACCAGGAGCCCCAGAAAAATGTCTATCGTCTCCTAAACACAGCATTTGGTCTGGTGCACCTGACTGGGTACAGCTCTTTCGTCTGTCCCTTGTCCCTGGGAGGGAACCTGGGCCTGCGACCCAAGCCACCTGTCAGCTTGCCTTACCTACATTATGATGTAAGGCTCAAGGCTCAATTTGTGCTGGCCTGTATTTCCTGTGGCTCTGTTTGTTTTCTCTCTCACCCTGGTCTGTGTGTGTGTGTTTCCTGTGGCTCTATTTGTTCTCTCTCACCCGTGTGTGGGGGGGGGGGGGGGGGGGGGCCTAGGGGTTGAACCTAGGACCTAGCACATGCTTGGGAAGCACTTGTAGCATCAAGGTGAGTTACCAGATTAAACTTGACCTCTTAGTGCCTCATGTTTGTCCAGCCTCAGGACAAAACAGTCATGTTTCATTCCCTGCGTGTTTGCCCCTACTATTCTACCTCCATGTGTTTCTCCACACTCAGAAGACCCAGTGTTCCCCTCTTGTCCCACTTGATAGGCCACTCTGCCCTTCCACTGTAGCGCTATCCTGGCTACAGCCCTGGACACAGTCACTGTTCCCTACCGCCTGCGTTCCTCCACGGTTCCCATGGCTCATTTGGCTGATGTGCTAAGTTTCTCTGGGAAAAAGGTAAGAAGCTCTGTGAAGGGCTGGGCCAGAGCTGAGACGAGGCTTCATAACCTGCTCCCTTCCGGTCTTAGGTGGTAACAGCAGAAGCAATCATCCCCTTCCCACTGGTTCCAGGCCAGTCCCTTCCTGATGTCCTGATGCAGCTGAAAGGAGCCACCCCATGGACCCCACTGTCTGCATGTGGGGACTCTGCTGGATGTCAGTGCTTTGCCCAGTCGGTGGTGCTCAGGGGTATAGACAGTGCAAACCACACCAGGTAAAGCCGGCCAGTGTCGTCGTCGCCCTGATGTGTAGGCATTCTAATGGCATACTTTCTTCCTCCTACCATCAATGCCTCACCTTTAAAAAACCTCTGGCCTGATTCAGTTTATGGTCCAAGAATGTAAGAATCTTAGCTTATATTCACACTGCCAATGAGTAAATGTGGGTGTGGCTTTGTTTGGACAGTAACCTCAAGCCAGGGACACCTTTGCCCTCCGCTCTCCATGCCTGCACCTCTGGAGAGGAAGTCTTGAGCCAGTACTTACAGCAGCAGCATCCTAGAGTCCTGAGGTCAGTGCAGCACTTGCCCAGTGCCCAGGCCCGCAGCAGCCTCGCTGCTCCCTGAGTCACCTCTCTCTGCCACAGCTCTTCACACCTCCTCCTGACTCCCTGCAAGGTGGCTCCTCCTTACCCACACCTGTTCCCGAGCTCCACTCACAATGGGCTGGCCCTGGATGGTCCCCCCAAGGGCGCAGGTAGGACTTACACAAAACCAACATTGCAGCCACATAGGAGCAATTTTACTTTCTCTTTCGGGGTTAAAAGTGCTAAAGAAAAGTAGTTCACAGTGGGCGTTCCTCTGGGGACTGGCACACTAAAGGACAGCACACACTCCCTGCTGTACTTGACAGGTCCACCAAGTCCCACACTTCCTTACTGACTCCAGTCCACTCAGCACCCCTTCTCTCTCCCTCTGCAGCAGTGCAGAGCATCCCTGTGTTTGGGGCCTTGCGTTCATCTTCGTCCTTGCAGCGGACCCTGGGAGACTTGGCTGAAGAGCTCAGCAGACTTGATGTGCGGCGCTGGGCCAGCTTCATGGATGCTGGGGTGGAGCAGGGTGACATGGAGGAGCTGCTGCAGGAGTTACACAGCCTGGCCCAGTGTTACCAGGAGGGAGACAGCCTTTCAAACTGAAATTACAGGGAAGGGTAGTGGGGACGTAATTTATAATAAAAGCTGCCGGGTGCAGGAACCCAGTGTATAGGGACCTGTTACATGACAGGCATTTGTACATTTAAAAACAGATCACCCATTGCCGGGCGGTGGTGGCGCACGCCTTTAATCCCAGCACTTGGGAAGCAGAGGCAGGCGGATCTTTGCGAGTTCGAGGCCAGCCTGGTCTACAAAGCGAGTCCAGGACAGCCAGAGCTGTTAAACATAGAAACCCTGTCTCGAAAACCAAAAAAAAAAAAAAAAACAGATCACCAGACAAACACTCAAGCCCCATTCTCCCTCAATGCTATGTACAGATCGGATTTGTAGGGTCTTCACAGATGACCCTGACAGACACGCAGCAGGCTATAGAGCCACCTCCAGACTCCCTCTGCCTCAGTCTCCCCACGAGAGGCGCCACCCTCGCTGCAGTGCAGATGGTGGCTGGTTGAATCTGGCAGACAACACCTGTGCCTTCCCAGGTCAGTCATCCAGCTCCTCCTCAGACAGCAGGTCTCCATGGTCAGAGAGCTGGTCTGCATTGCTGGTGCTGGTGGCATCATCCTCGTCCTCAGAGCTGGCCTCACAGGCAGTGTGGAAGAGCTGCATGAGTTCTCGGAAACGGTGGGAAACCTACCAAAGGAGAGTGGGCTATGCTCACTGTCCAGGCTCTAGTATGGACTGGAGGGAGCTGTCTTTTGTATAAAACAGTGAATGGTAAGCCGGGCGTGGTAGCGCACGCCTTTTATCCCAGCTCGGGAGGCAGACGCAGATGGATCTCTGTGAGTTCAAGGCCAGCCTGGTCTACAATGTGAGTCCAGGACAGAACTACACTGAGAAACCCTGTCTAGAAAACAAGCAAAAAAATGCCACACACAGAACAGTTTTCTGTAACAACTAGGAACTTATAACTCAGCAACAGGCTGACAAAGATGGATCTCTTGAGTTCAAGGCCAGATTGATCTACATCGTTCTAGGATACTAGAGACATCGTGGAAATCTTGTGTGTGTGTGTGTGTGTGTGTGTGTGTGTGTGTGTGTGTAAACCTACCACCTGACAGGTCAAGTCTTTCTTCAGGCTACCCTTTTATTATAAAGGGTTAGGGTTATTGCCTGGCATGTGCGTTCCTTCTGCCTATAAGCCCTGTTGTTCCCATCATAGTATACCCTTCCCATCTCACCTCAACAGGGGTCTTATTTCCCAGTTGCTGAGAGATGACACTGAAGGTGTGAGGCTGTGCTCCCTGCTCCTGGCACATGGTGAGAATCACTCGGTCCGCTTCCCTGTAACACAGGCACTGTGATTAGCTCCAGGAGGCTGCTTGGCTCTGAGTTGTGCTCTGCACGCAGCCCATCTTTACCTACCTTGTCCACAGCACCACCTTCTCCCCAGTGGAGCTGACCTTGCTGTTGTTAGCACAGACCGTAGCCTCTGAGGCTTTTGGCAACGCCCCTTCGGGGCCCTTGCCTTGTGTTCCACTGTCTTCAGCCACGACCACTGTGGCAGCTTTGGGAGCAACCAATGACACATCTCCTGATGAAGTCCCACAGATAGGGGCCACCATATGAGCTGTCTTTGTCTCAGCTCTACTCTCCAGTGGCCAGCTCTGAGTGCCTGCTTTCCCATATATTTGTCCTCTCTCTGTGTCTCTGGTACTTGAAACAGGACTCGGGAAGGAAGCGGGGAGCTCCATAGTGCCTGGCAATTTCTCAGCTTCTGATGCATCTGGGAGTGACACGAGAGTCTCTGAGTTGCCAGCAGCCTTTTGGTCCTGTTGCTCTTCAGGAGGTATGTAGGATGCACCGAGACAGGAGACAACTTCAGGCCCAGCCTGGTTTCTCCTGACAGAGGAGACTACAACTCCAGTCTGAACAGGAAGCTGAGTAATCTCTAGGGAGCAGAGAGTTGGGCCCTCCAAGGGCTGCACTGTGAGAGTCACTTCTGCGGGGCACAGCAAAGCACTCCGTACTGCCGACCCTGCTTAGAGGAGTATAGGGATCAGGATGTGCACTGGCAACCACAAGCCACTGGTAAGCTACGTTCCATCAGAAAAGCTGGTGGACATAATGGAGGCACTCAGAGGACAGGGTTGTTAGAATATTGGTAGAGAGAACACAAGACTAAGAAATGACTGTTTTGTTAAATTTTTGAGACAGGGTTTCTCTGTGTAGCCCTGGTTGTCCTGGACTCACTTTGTAGGCCAGGCTGGCCTAGAACTCACAGAGATGAACCTGCCTGTAGCTCCCAAGTGCTAGGTTTGACGCCGTCACTGTCCAGCTTCGTAGCAGCCCTAACTGTGAGAGAGGTAAGGGATTGCCATGGTCTGTCCATGAAAGACATGGCATGCCCACTCTGGAAAGGTGTTTTAGCCAGGCTCCCCAAGCTCCTGCGGTATAGGAAAGGAAGCTGAGAAGGAAGGAGGGAAAGTGTCGGCTTGGCACCAGGCTACTCACCTGGAATGGATGTCTCTCCCTTCCGGGTGGTCCTGCCAGTCTTACTCTGGGTTGCCTCAGTGTTCTCCTGCTCCTCCAGGGCTTCTTCCAATATGTCCTTGCCTTGTCCTGCTTCCTTAGTGCTGGGCATAGGACTGGCCTCTTGGAGGGGGCTACTGCCCACCAACTCGAGGGGCTCCTTGCTCTTGTAGGATTTGCTGTCACAGACCTGCAAGGGTGGCTCTCGAGGTTAAAGATGTCCTGACTTTCCTATGTCTCAGGCCCCGCCAAGGTAAGGCCTGTGCTGCTCCTGAGCAAGGCAGCCAACGTGCTTCTAAGTACCTAGGACCCCTCTGTTTCTAATGAGGACTGCAGTGGTGATGCCAACCAACTCACTCTGGAGAACCAAAGTCATCTTTAGTCTGTTTTGCTCACAGGTTTATTTGTAAAGAAAGGAAAACTGTAAGGAATATACTACAGTGACATCAGGCAGAAGCTTAAGGCAGGAAGAGCATGAGAACAGCACAGACCACAGAGACTGTCCCAGACAAGAGCAAGTCTGGTAGGCAATACTTCTGACCTCCAGAAGCACTGCCACAGGGTTCTATTTTATTTGTCTATTTTTTAAATTTCATTTTATTTTATGCATATCATATGACTATTTGTCTGCATGAATGTCTGCACTGTGTGCCTACAGTGCTGGCAGAGACCAGAAGAAGGCAATGGATCCCCTGGAGCTGGAATTATATACAGTTGTGAGCTGTCATATAGGTGCAAAGAATAGAAGCCCATGTCCCCTGGAAGATAAGCTACTGTCCTTAACTGCTGAGCCACCTCTCCAGCCACTAGTTTTTATAAGACAGGGTTTTTATGTATGTCCCTGGCTGCCCAGAACGTGCTATACAGGGTCTTATTTCCCAGCTTCCTGTCTCTGCCTATCAAGTGCTATGTGATTACAGGTGAGAACCACCATGTTCAAATCAAAGACTCTATTTAAAAAGTAAAATCCAGGGGGCTAGAGCAATGGTTCAGTGGTTAAGAGCACTGTCTGCTGTTCCAGAGGTTGGGAGTTCAATTTACAGCAACCACATGGTGGCTCACAACTATCTATATTGGAATCTGATGCCCCCTTCTGCATGCAGGGGTGCATGCAGGTAGAGCACTCATATATGTAAAATAAATAGATAAATCTTTTGGAAGGAAAAAAAAGGGTGAAATCTAGGCTGGGCATACTGGTATACGTCTTTAATCCTAGCAATCAGGATACAGAGACAGGCGGATCTCTGTGAGTTCCAGGCTAGCCTGGGCTACAGAGCAAGTTACCCAACAGCCAAGGTTATGCAGAGAAACCCTGTCTATGGGGGGGGGGGGGGCGCACAACTGTAATCTCAGCACTTGAGTAGTGAAGGCAGGAAGTTCAGGGTAATCCTTTGTTACATGGTTATTTTGAGGCTAGCAAGGGCTACATGAGGCCTTATCTCAAAAATCCAAAAACAACTACCAATACCCCAGAAAAAAAAAACTCTACAGCTGGGGCTGTGGCTGAACTGGTGCATCTGGTCTACCACACCAAGAGCCTGGGTTGGATCACACCACCACGTAAAACTGACTGCCATCGGTCTCAACACTCAGACAGGATGATGGTGAGTCTGAGGTCAACCTGGGCTATGGAACAAGCCACTATCTCAAGACAAAAAAACAACAAAAGCAAAAATCCATCATTTTTCCTTTTATTTTGAGAATATATGGATATTATATATTCCATGCTGGTTTCATGCTTGTTAGTAGCTGAGGATGACCTTGAGCTCATCTTCCCGACTCTACCTCCTCAGTGCTAGGTTTAAAGGTCAGGCACCTAGTTCCATTTTGGATTTTGTATAAGGGTCCATTTATTTTGCATATGTGCACATGTGTGTACTGCACATAATCTGATGCATGTGATCACTTTATAAATTGAAGACATAAATCTGTAGTAGCAAAACAGCATCTAACTAGGTGTGTTGACACACACCTCTAATCCCAGCACTCAAAGGACAGAGGCAGGAGAATTTCTTTGAGTTTGAGGCCAGCCTCATCTACATAGTAAGTTTCAAGACAGCCTGGGCGCCGGGCGGTGGTGGCGCACGCCTTTAATCCCAGCACTTGGGAGGCAGAGGCAGGCGGATCTTTGTGAGTTCGAGGCCAGCCTGGTCTACAAAGCGAGTCCAGGACAGCCAGAGCTGTTAAACAGAGAAACCCTGTCTCGAAAAACCAAAAAAAAAAAAAAAGACAGCCTGGGCAATGAAGAGAGGCCCCGTCTCAAAACAAAAAACAAACCAACACCACAAACAAGAAGCTCCACCTGCCCTCCCGCCAGCATGTGCACATGCAGCCTGAGCAGTCTCAGCACACCCCCCTTCCTCACCTTGCTGCTGCAGTGACAATTTCTCCTCTTGCTCTTCTTCAGCTTAGAATCAAGACCTCCCTCATGGCAGAAACAGGAACAGTCCTTGGCTGTCTCAGGCCATTCAGTCTCCTACAACATACCCCGGCTTGATTAGCTGCCAAGTATTTTCACAACCTAGAGAAACAGCTCAGCTGAGAGGCCTGAGTTGTGAAGATGCCCCTCCCACTTCCCTTTTATAATGCATCATCTCAGCATGGGGGGGGGTCAGTGACCCAATCCTGATTACAGCTTGTTATGAACCCTGTTGCAGAATACTTGATCACATTGTGAACTCCAAGACTGAGTTGAAACATCTGTTTATATTGTGGGATGGCTCAGCCTTTAATCCTAGAACACTGTTGTTTATTGTAAATAACTTACTGGCAGTAGAACACCTTTAATCCAAGAGCTCTCTGAACACAGGATTAAATAGATTTAACCCTAGGTCAAAAGGTGGAGCAACCCAGCTGACAGGGATTAAACAGAAAAGAGGGACACTGAGCTGAGGGGTATTTAGGACAGTGTCACTCTGGCATTACAATCATAAATAAAACACCCCTCAACATTACTATGAGAATTACATGAACTGATTAATAACTTACATGATGTCACACAGTAACACAACTGCTACATTTATAATTAGTAAATTACCACTATTTGTTTATCATTAGTAAATTATCATTAGTTCCTTCCATGGGCAAAAGTTAAAAAAGACCCAAAGGTAAGAAAAATAGCTCTGAGCTAGGAAGAAAAGCATGAAATACCTGGGGCTTTCTGGTTATTTGTTTTGTCTTTGTTCCCTTTCTTTCTTGAGATAGGGTTTCACCACGAAGCCTAGCTACCTTTGATGTTGCAGCCTGGCTCAGCCACTAAGTGCTGCAATTATAACCACGTGGCATCATGGCTCTCCTCACAACTGCTCCTGAGTTCTCCACAGCGGCTCACATGTGGTTTGTGCCCTATGAGCATCTCTAATAGTTAAGACTTTGAGGTGTCCTATATATGTACCAGGCATATGTGCAGAGTGTGATTCAAGGCATGATTCATGAAAAGCGGGTATTTCTCAAAAAGCATGCATACCTTTTCATGATGCTGGACCCCAATTTCTTTTCTCCTCTTGCTCTTTGAGGATGTGGACACCTTGGCAGGCTCTTCCTCCTCTTCCACATCAGGGAGTACCACTTCTTCAAAGCCATCGAACTAAACAAGAGCTGGTGGCACTGAGCAGACTCTAGGGCCCGAGCCCTTCCCCAGGCAGCCTTCCCCTTGATGTCACTGAGCAGACTCTAGGGCCCGAGCCCTTCCCCAGGCAGCCTTCCCCTTGATGTCACTGAGCAGACTCTAGGGCCCGAGCCCTTCCCCAGGCAGCCTTCCCCTTGATGGCACTGAGCAGACTCTAGGGCCCGAGCCCTTCCCCAGGCAGCCTTCCCCTTGATGGCACTGAGCAGACTCTAGGGCCCGACCCCTTCCCCAGGCAGCCTTCCCCTTGACAACTTGTACCTCATACTCTTTCTCTTCAGTCCAATTGATCTCTTCAAAGTCACCCAGCCTGCTAGCTGCTGGGCGCAGATGATCAAAAAAGATGGAGAACTCATCCTGTAAGTGGTCATGGCCTTTGAGGAGCTGCCACATCTGTGTCTTGAGCTGAGGAGAATGAAGGCTCAGAAGACATCTGCAGACCTGTTCTAGACTGAACTTGGGGCAGTCTCAACAAAACATTCTGCCTTCTATGCGGACTCTAGCTTTTATTTATTTATTTATTTTTTGTGTGTGTGTGTTTTTTTTTTTTCGAGACAGGGTTTCTCTGTGTAGCCCTGGCTGTCCTGGACTCACTTTGTAGACCAGGCTGGCCTCGAACTCACAAAGATCCGCCTGCCTCTGCCTCCCAAGTGCTGGGATTAAAGGCATGCGCCACCACCGCCCGGCTAGCTTTTATTTTTAAGTATCTTATTTTTTAATTAATTTGGTGTGTGTGTCTGTGTGCACGTGCACATGCCTCGGAACACTTGTGGGAGTACAACTTCAAGACATCAGTTCCCTCCTTCTACCATATGGATCCCGAAAATCAAGCTTGGGTCTTCAGGCTTGGCAGTAAGTGCACACAGAGCAGTGCATGCTGTGGAAGTCACTAGCCAAAACAGACGCATAAGAGTGTGTGTCAGGGACTGAGCTAGGCTATCACTTGTCCACTAACAACTTTACCAGTCAAGCCATCTCACTGGTGCACGCATCCTATCTTTCTGTAATAGCTAAGACTCTCCAACCTTTCCCCTGCTCGCTTGCCTACAAGGGAATGGAGTAGGGAAGGGAGTACCAGTTGCAAACGCAATTCCAAAGTGATAGTGCTATGCACCCTGCCTGAAGGAGCGACACAAGGAGTCCAGACGCTGTGTCGCCCACTTTCTTCAACCCTTCCAGAACACCGATGGTCCTATAGAGCTTGTGAGGATCAGTGTGGTACAAGTTAGGCCTTTTTAGTGAAATTAGTAGGCATTTCAGCTTAGCATAGATATTTGGATGGTATCCTTTGAGGATGAAAACCAGGACTGCTCTGTTGAATGTGCATGGCTAAGAAACCTCGAAAGACTCCAAGGCGATGGGACTGCTGGGAAATCTTGAGAAACTTTGGACCCTCCGCAGAGAGATCGCAAGATACGCTGATTTATAAGCCAGAGACTCCATTAGAATGTTCTTAGATATTAGAGTGTTTTTAGATAGATTATAGATTATAGGGTTTACGTTATAGGATTTAGGTGTTTTATAGGTGATTGATAAGTATTAATAAATATAAGTGTGATAAATAAAAATCGCCAGGTTATGGTGGCACACACCTTTAATCCCAGCACTTGGGAGGCAGAGGCAGGCAGATCTCTGCAAGTTCAAGGCCAGCATGGTCTACAAAGTGAGTCTGAGGGCTACACAGACAAACCATGTCTCAAAAAACCAAAAATAAAGATAAAAATATTCAGTTATAGGTGAGTCAGACTCTGGATTCTGGTAGCCTTCCTCCATATTCCTGTGCTTCATCCTGTAGCTAAGTCGAAAACACTCTTACTTTCTGCAGCTCCAGAGGGAGAAGTGACAGAGCACTTGAGGACCTGGGTTGGGTTCCCAGCACCACACGGCACTTACAACCATCTGTAACTCCAGTTCCAAGGAATCCAATCCCCTCTTCTAACTCCCGCAGGCAGCAGGCATGCATCCGGTAAAACACTCACACACATCAATAAACCTAAGGGGAAAGCAAACTAAGAACAAGGAGACAAGAGAGTACCTCAGTGAGGTCCTGAGGAAGGCAGTCCGCACAGCCCTGAAGAACCTTGATAATCTTCTGGTGGTGTGAGGGGTTCTCTGCAAAGCATATCTCCAGCTGCCGGAGGAACTTTCGACTTTTCTCAAAAGCCTGTTGCTCCTCAAACTATCGGAATGGAAAGAAGATAAGAAAGAAGTCACTACATATCTAGAGCCAGACATGAAGGCTCTGAAAAGAACTCAGAACAATGGGCCAGAGGTACTGGTTATGAGAGTATTCTATTTGAAACCCTAGCATTAACCCAAGAAATTGAAATGTGAATGAAAGATTCAACACATATGTATTTCTCTCATACTGGGTAGGAGGCTGAGACAGGAGGATTCCAAGTTCAAGATCAGCATGGACAATACAATGAGCACTGTCTCAAAACAAAGTAGATACATACATCTCAAGTTGTTCCTTATTTTATGGATTATTAAAGATCAGATAGATACTCAAACTCAAGTGGAACATCAGAGTATACAAATTCTTTTTACACATATTGTCATCTAATCCTCATAATAATGCCAGAAGGAAGAAGGACATTATATTTAAAATCAACCCACTCCAGTCATGAAGGCACATGCCTTTAATCCCAGCACTCAGGAGGCAGAGACAGGTGGATCTCTGTGAGTTCAAGGTCAGCCTGGTCTACAGAGTGAATCCAGGACAGTCAGGGCTACACAGAGAAACCCTGGCTCAAAAAACAGAAGAATGAACAAACAAAATCAACCCACCATCAAATGAGCACAAAGCTATTAGAATGATAATTATTCTCTTTATTCCTGTTTCTACCAATCAGAATTCTAGGACTACTACTCTCATTCTCTCCCTCGCTCCTTCCCTAGGTCTGTTGTCTCCTACCTCTGCCTCCCAAGTACAGAGACAGTACCGAGGAGCCTCCAAGCCCAATATGCCATTCTTCCCATTTCAACTCTTAGTCTGCAAGTTTCTTTTCTTTGATACAGAGATTCACTATGTATCACAGAATCTAGAATCCTGAACAAGCATGAATCCTAGGATGGCCATGCCCCAGCAGCAATCCTTCTTTCTCATCTTCCTTGGGGCTGGAATTATAAGCATGCACATGCACCACACCTCCTCACCCAGTCTACTTACAATTCTCTAGTCTCTTCTCTTGCTCTAATATTCTATGAAGTATTATCAGCATAAAAGTCCACGTGCTACATACCTGACTATTTTTATAATTTATATATGTTACAGATTTTATTCATGAGAATGAGCACTCTTTTGAGGGCAGAGAACTTAACCTTTTTTTAAACTGCTACATTCATAGCACCTAGATCGTTGCCTGACACTCAACAAATACTTAATAAAAAGGAGATGGAGTGTGGTGGCGAATGACTTTAATCTCAGGTCTCAGGGGCAGAGGCAGAAGGATCTCTCGGCAGCCTGGTCTAAATAATGAGTTCCAGGCCAGTCAAGGCTACACAGAGAGACCCTGCATCAAAAAATGATTGAATAAACGAATGAACGAACAAACAAACAAACGAATGAACTTTGTGCCAGTAAGGAGGGAGGGCAGAATGTGACTTGTAGAGGTCTCCACTGGTACTACAGATAAAACCCTGTAAACAAATGTGAGGACGGGACTGGAAAGAGAAAGGCCTGAGCAGACTGCGTGCAGTGTGGAGGGGTGTGGTGACCTGCAACAATCAGAAGTCCTGACAGGCAGCATTCCAGGTCTCTCTGCCTCTGCCCAGGAGTCTGCTCTGCAGGCTTTGACTGTGTACTTACTAGTCCACAGGACAGGGCTTGCTCAGGGAGCAGGAAAGCAGCAAAGTCCTTCAAGAGCTGAGGCCAGTCTCGGAGTAGGGTTTGCAAGCTTTTGAAGAGATGCACAGCGCTCTGGCTCTGAGTACTTGACTCAAATTCATAGATGATCTGAAGGAACTCTTCATACTTGCCAGGGATATGCTGGAGAGCTTCTCGTACCTACACAGGGAGACTTCCAATAGTGAACAGCCTTTCTTTGGGCCTCCAAAACAAGCAAGGGCACAGGAGAAGGCGGAGTCATGCTCACAGACTTAGTTCTAAGAGTCACCTTCAGAGGCACTCCCCTGACCTGAGGGGAACAAAACACACAGAACCAGCCACAAGGTAGACCTCCTTTGCTCTGAGGGGCAACTAGACAACCTTTAAACACAAGGGTCTGCTTTTCACAGCCGTAAGCACTACTTCCTGACTTTAGCACTATACTTAATCAGGTAAGAGGCGTTGAAAATATGGATTCTAATACATGTTATACCAAAGTAGATAATACATGAATTTAGAATGTTATCAAAATAATAGCAGATAAGAAAAAGTCATGTCAATTCCTCCAAGTACCTCTCTTTGCTGAGTTCTTAACTGAGGAGGAAACTAAGCAGTATACCAAGACACAGCAGAAGCCGGGCGGTGGTGGCGCACGCCTTTAATCCCAGCACTTGGGAGGCAGAGGCAGGCGGATCTTTGTGAGTTCGAGGCCAGCCTGGTCTACAAAGTGAGTCCAGGACAGCCAGAGATATTCAGAGAAACCCTGTCTCGAAAAACCAAAAAAAAAAAAAAAAAAAAAAAAGACACAGCAGAAGACCAAGGTGCACATCCTTGAGGTCATCAGCTCTCCTCTGCAAACCAACTGCCACTGTTTTCACTGAAGCTCATTAAAGTCCCACATCAGCCCAGTCTCTGAAGTCACAATTTGCTACTGAGGGCAGCATCATTGTCTCTCTTCTAATCTCTGGGTAAATTTGAGATGGGATGAGGACCAGGCGCCATAACAAAAACCCACATATGGCTGAAGTCTCTCAGAGAACTCTGTGGCAGAGATAGACAAAGTCTACTATGCATCTAGAAAAAAGACTTGGTTTTGGTTGTGCTGGGGGCTGACCCAGCTTTGTCCATGCTAGACAAGCACCCTACTGCTAAGGTACCTCCTTAGCATACATTTCATGTTCAAAGCATCTTCCTCCAAAGCAGCAGCTGCCACACCCACAGACCAGCAATAACAGCAGTGGTGTTGCCTACCCTGGTTAGGTAAGCCTGTGCAAAGGCCAGGTCCTTCTGTTCCCTGAGTGGGTCCCGGTCAAGAATGTCCTCATCATACAACAGCAGCAGCTTGGAGGTGTCCTTGCTGGCCCGAGCCCGACTTCCCCGTTTGTTTCGAGCTCGATGATTGCTCCTGCCCTTTCCAGCAGCTTTGATGCTCTCTCCTCGAGTACATGTAAAAGAGATTTTTTTTTCAGCCCTGGTAACCCTGCCATCCACCACAAATACATCCTGCCAATATCATGCATGGATGGCACAAATAGGGAGAGAAGCTAGGAAAGCAGCAGCAGGCCAGCCTGCCGGCACCAGGCCAGCACCGCACAGTGCATAGCAAGCCTTCAAAAGCCATGAAGAAGCTACCCGACAGAGTACTGCAGCTTGAGAAAGGGGTCAAAGGCCAGGGGTCAAGGTCACACATATTGGGGGAAAGATGGCATAACAAAAGAATACTGCCTGAGCTATATCACAAGACCTTGCCTCAACAGACAGAAGAGAAGTTGAAGGAGTGACCATGAAAGCCAAGCAGCCCTTTAGCCTCAAGCACACAAGAGGCAAGAACCACAAGTAAAGCACAGGGCAACTTAGTGTAAATCAAGCATTGATGAGAATCTAATTTTCCACAAAGGCACCACCCTAGTCTGTTTGGGGAAGGAAAGCTGCAGGAGACAGGGCACACTCTGCACACAGCCCTCTGGGCCATGGCACTGAGTGAAACACACCATCCTGAGGGGTCTGCTGCACTCACCGGCTGGGGTTATGCTGGCCTCTGCTTCTGGAGCAGACTTGGGTGAGGCCAAGGTAGAAGGAGGTTTCTCAGCAGCCTCTCCAACTGCTTCACCACTCACTTCATCCTCTTTCTGAAGGGTTTCCATTCCTTCTGCCTCTTCTTCCTCTTCTTCTTCTGGCTCAGAGTTCTCCTCCTGGGAGTTCTCTTCCTCAGATTCACCCTCCTGACTCATACGCCGTTCAGATGCCAACCAAGTCAGCTTCTCCATTGTTTCCTAAAAGCACCCACAGAATGCTTTTAAGGGCTCCTAGCAGCTTCCAGAATGCTGCAGTACAGGGGCAATGTCATGAAGATCTAAGGGAACACAGGGCCACCATCAAAATGAGAGAAGCCTGAGGGTGTGAGGACAAAGCCTGACAGAAGAGCATGCTTTTGAAAGGCTGCTCAACATCCTGAAGACAGCATTGCTTTTGCCATGACTCATACTTAAGAACTTTTCAAATTTTTTCTTTTCTTTTCTTTTTTTTGTTTTTTGTTTTTTGCTTCTTCTCTGGGGATCGATTCAGGGCTTTGTACATGTTAATAAGTACATGCTCTATTTTTGTTTGGGGTTTGTTTTGTTTTTTCAAGACAGGGTTTCTCAGTACAGTCCTGGCTGTCCTGGAAATTGCTCTGTAGACCAGGCTTGCTTGGAACGAATAGATCCTCCCGACTGCCTCCCAAACGCTGGGATTAAAGGCATGTGCCACCACAGCCTGACAAACATATATATGCTCTATTACTTAGGTATTCCTCTAGTTCTCTAGTTCTTATGAGCTATTTAAAATTATTTTTAAATTAATTTATTATTTTATGAGTATTAGATCATGTAGCTCATCTAAACAGGGCATCAAGTTCCTGAGCTCACTCACTGTGGGCTGTGAGCAGCCATGTGGGTGCTGGGACTCAAACCTGGGTTCCCTGGAAGAGCAGCAAATGGTCTTAACTGGAGAGCCATCTCTCTAGCCTTCACAGGCATTTGTTTGGGGGGGGGGCGGCAAGGAGAGCAGTTTCAAAACAGGGTTTCTCTGTGTAACAGCCCTAGCTTTCCTGAAACTCTCTCTGTAGACCAGGCTGGCCTCGAACTCAGATCCACTGGCCTCTGCCTCTGGAGTGCTAGGGCATAGGCTATTTTTTTTTTATCATATTTATTTAGGTCTGTGTGAGTATGCTGGGGTACAGGTATGCCGAGGCAGTCATGGGGCAGGTCGGAGAATAACTTGTGGAAATCAATTCTCTCCTTATACCATGTAGTCGCAGGGTTAGTGACAAGTATCTTCACCTTTGGCCTCCTTATTTGTTTTGTTTTTGTTTTTTTGGCATTTAAAGGATGCTCAAGTGAGATGGCTCAAAAGGTAAAAGCACCTGCTGTCAAGCCTGACAACCTGAGCTCAATTCCTGGGACCAATATGACGGAAGGAGAGAACTACTTCCTCCCCCTGATCCTCTGACCTCCACACACATGCCATGGCATGCACACACCCACACAAATAAATGAATAATGTAAAAATAGAAAATGAAATATGGGGCTGGAGAGGTGGCTCAGTAGTTAAGAGCACTGGCAGCTCTTCCAAGGGACCCAGGTTCAAATCCCAGCACCACATACCAGTTCACAGCTGTCTGTAATGGCCAGGCGTGGTGGCTTATTCTTTTAATCCCAGCACTCAGAAGGCGGAGGCAGGAGGATCTCTGTGAGTTCAAGACCAGCCTGGTCTACAAAGTGACTTCCAGGACAGTCAAGGCTACACAGTGAGACCCTGTTTTGAAAAACCTAAAAAATTAAGTGTACTCAAGGGGTTCAAACGAGCACTCAACTGAGCTCAATTCAGAGTATGTGCCCTTTACACAGCATTTCACACAAAGCTCAAAATTATGCTCCATAATGTCCTCCAAAGTCCAGGAAAACTTCATGACTATGACATAGTAATAAACCAAGCATTCTGCTGTGTCCCCAACCTGCTCGCAGCACACCGGCTCTTACCTGGAGCTCTGGGACAGAAAGCACAGACTCCTCAGAAGCTGATGAAACTTCATCTTCTTCATCTTGGGTGAGGTCATCAAAGTCCTCCTCCTCTTCTTCCTCAGGCCCATCCTTCTCCCCTCCAGTGTCTGGTCCTGCAGGGGCCCCCATGGACTGACCATCAGCATTGGCTGAGTCTTCAGGCTTCCCTGGAGGACTGCTAAGCACCATGTCCTGGTCCATGGAGGATGGAGTGCTCTTCGGCAATCCTTTGCTTGAACCCCCACTTGCACTGCCCACATCAGGAGCATCCTGGGACTCGGGAGAAGATTTAGCCGCCTCCTCCCTCTGCACGACTGTCTGCTGTGCCATCTCTCTGGGACCACTGAGCTTCTCCTGCAGGGAGCCGCTGTCTAATTCCATACAGCACTCCTCTTTCACTTCCTCACCAACATCCTGCTCGGGGAAGTTGCTAGAGATTTCCTCCGTGTAATCCTCAGCTTCCACCTTGACCATTTCTTCTAAATCCTTCGATGTGGAGTTCAGAGACTCGTGGAGATTCTGAGGCACGGGCTCTACAGCTTGCCCACCGTCTTCTGTCTTCACCACAGTCCAGGCACAGGCACTCTTCTTCAAAGAGCCTTCCTGGCTTTCTGTTTTCACCACAGCCCAGCCACAAACACTTGATTCTGAGAGTGCTTCGATGCTTTCCATACCTGCTGAACAATGCCAGGACCTAGGCTCCTCTTTGGAAACAATAGTAGCACAGAGAGGAGTTAGTTCCTGGGGTTTTAATTTGGACTCAGAGTTTTGAGGAGCATTTTTCCCTTCAGCAATATCCAAGTGCAACTGGGCCTTATCTTCAGGAATAGATGGTACAGGAAGAGTCAGAGGATTGCTGGAAACAATTAAGGGTGAGATGGAGGAGGCCACAAGAGGTTGGTTTAATGGACAGGGGAAAGTAGTAGGATTAACCAGGAGAGTGGTGATGGGAATGGTCTGTGGACTTTGGGCCACAGTTGCATTAACAGGCTGGATCATGTTACAGCCACTGCCAAGGCTTACAACTTTCACGGTGGTGGCAGGGACAGTGAAAATGACAGGTGTGGGGTGGATGATGGGGGCAGGTTTCACACAGGGAGAAGCCTTGGCTCCTTTTCTTCTTGTGGGCTTCCGCCGCGCATATGGCTTTCGAAATTTAGAAGGGGCAAGTGAGGGCAGCATTAACTTGGGTGCGGAGGAAGAAGGCACTGGTGACAGAGACTTAGACAGAGGGAAGCTGGCCCTGGCTTCAGAACCACACGGCATAGCAGGCAGCACTGCAGTAGACTCAAAACGATCTTCTCCGTTGACCCCCACTGAAGGGAAGCCTGGAAGTGTCTGTAAGACAGTGGTTGGCTGGATCAGATGAGGAATCTGGACCACCGTGTTGCTTGGAGGGACTGTTGCCATTTTACCAGGGTTCAACAAAGGCTGAACAGAGGGGCTGGGTTGGATAAGGAGGGGCTTCTGGACCAAAGGGCGCTTCTGTCGCCAAGCTCTTCTGGAAAACCGCTTGGAACCCGGCTTCAATTTGAGTACTACACCCTTGGGCAACAGCCGTGGGTACTGAGTTTCACTCCCCAGTTCAGGGCTGGCTTTCTCCATGGGCTGATCTGTGCTGGTCTCAGTGGCTGTGGTCACATCCCCTTCTGCAGCACCTTCAGCTATGTTCTGCAGTTCATCCTGAATGGACTGTAGACTGGCCTACAAGACAAGAACACTGTTTTAGCACCCTGCAGAATTTAGGGGAAAGAAAAGTTAGCTTTCTGGGTTCTAAAGATTAGTGAAAGACAGCCTCAAGACATGGTTCCAAGAAGGGTATTTCTGTGCATCAATTTTTTAGAACAACCACACTCAAATTCTTTAAACTCTTCCTGAATTTACTTTGGAAATTATCATCATTTAACTCCTACAGGAACTTTTAGGGGCTTCTGCCTCAGACCCTGAAGGAGGGCCAGACCTTTAGCCAGAATGGGAGCCGGTGTTCCTCCCTCTCTATGGGCGGCTTCCACTGATGTGGCTGAACCTCTTCACAGCACCTCACCAGAACTGGCAGCTGTTTGGTCTTCTTATAAAACTAGGCAAGAAAACAGAGTGTAAGTCATACTCTTTCACACTGGTAACTGGGGTGCTAATGATTTCACACACACACAAATATATCAGGAGTATATGCCAACTGTTTCTGCATGTCAAACAAAGTATCTCTAATTAATGAAGATCTCACAATTACTCAGTATCTAAATGCAAATATTCATTCCGATTACCACTAAAACTCAAACCTGTCTTCCCCAGTTATACCCACTGAAGGGTAACCTGGAAGTTTAGGTCATAAATTAAAGGAAGCATATGATCAAAATAACCTTATTAAACATTTCCACCTGTACACAAGGCTCATCCTCACCTTACACATAGCAAATGTAAAGTCACCAGGCATGGTGGCACATCCCTTTAATCCCAGTATTTTGAAGGCAGAGGCAGGCAGATCTCTGTGAGTTCGAGGCCAGCCAGGTCTACAAATCGAGTCTAGGACAGCCAGGGTTATTACATAGAAAAACTCTGTCTCGAAAAACAAACAAACAAATAAATCTTTTCTTTTTTTTTTTTGGTTTTTCGAGACAGGGTTTCTCTGAATATCTCTGGCTGTCCTGGACTCGCTTTGTAGACCAGGCTGGCCTCGAACTCACAAAGATCCGCCTGCCTCTACCTCCCAAGTGCTGGGATTAAAGGCGTGCGCCACCACCGCCCGGCTTACAAATAAATCTTTTAAAGATAAGAAAGCAGCACTGTAGAGGAGATTTACAATTGGAAAACTGTCTAGCTGTAGAAAGTTAGAGAAATACGATCTAGAGAGAGGGGTCAAGGACTTGTAGAAACCTCTTACATGAATAGTTTTTTACTTAGGGAAATATTCATGAGAGGGCAAGATGAAGGTACTGCAAAGCAAATCAATGAATCAATACCTTGATAAAGAAGGAGAAAAACCAGTCTTTTTTTTTGTTTGTTTGTTTGTTTTTCGAGACAGGGTTTCTCTGTGTAGCCCTGGCTGTCCTGGACTCAATTTGTAGACCAGGCTGGCCTCGAACTCGCAAAGATCCGCCTGCCTCTGCCTCCCAAGTGCTGGGATTAAAGGCGTGCGCCACCACTGCCCGGCGTGAGAAAAACCAATCTTACATAGTAGGAGGAACTCCCCTTGAAATTAGCTTTCTTTTGGAGGGCCTGCCCTCCGTCACTGACAGCTGAGAGGCGAAGGAGGCACAGGAGGACTTTGAGCAAACACTCACTTTAATCACGTTGTTAGGAGCCTTGTTCAGGTTGAGGTTCTTGATTCTCACTGTCAGCTGGTGAGCAGTCTTACAAGTTACAAGGTACTTGCTGATCAGAGGCTTAGGAAACTCAGTGCCCTCAAAGTGCTTCAGTCCTAAAGCTAACAGACTGAGAGAGAAGTAATGAGACAACCTAACTCACAGCCCATTCTTCAAAGGAGCTCTCCAAACTCCTCATGTGCGTCACACCATTATACCTACACCTACAGATATTTGAGCCCTGAGTTGAGATATTTGAGAGTACTGAGTACTTAACAACCAAACACAAAGAGCTCAATGACATAGGAAACACCCTCGATTAATCCCGACCACTTATTAATGTTAAAGTTCTTTGCACAAGCATCCTTGGTGAAGCTTTCTAACAGAAAAACAGAAGATACAAAAGCAGCCAATGGCACACTCTCAAAACCTAGGAGGCTATGACAGGAAATGCCAAGCTCAAAACCACCCTGGGCCCCCTGGCGCAAGCCTGTACCAAGAAAAGTAGGGTTGCAATGTAACTAACTCATGGGTTACAGTGCTTGCCCACCATATGGAAGGCTCCAGGATTGAAGTCTCGTGCCCCCTAGTTTGTTTTCAAAGATAACATAGACAGGGCTAGAGAGAGAGCACTGGCCATGCACAAATGAGACTGGTCATACTCAAAAATAACAAGAAAGAGCATGACAGGTCATAAACTAAGTTGTCAGGCATGGTGGCACACTTGCAATCTCAACACTTTTGAGAGACTGTGGGAGGAGTACTGCTATAAGGTGGGGGCTAGCCCAGGCCACAGCACTCTGTACCCATACCCCACCTCAAAAAAAAAAAAAAAAAGACAGTATCAAAAGAGTGAGAGAAAGAAAAAGAGCCTCCCAGCTTAGTATGTGGAGGCAAGTGGGCTCAAAGTTCAAGGTCATCCATAGTAACAAAGCTGATCCAAGTCCAGCATTGAATACATGAGGGCCTAACTCAAACAATAAACAAATAATGAATAACTCGAAGAATACAATGGCAATTTGAAGGTTCTTTTTTTTTTTTTTTAGGTTTTTTTTCCAGACAGTGTTTCTCTGTGTATCCTTGACTGTCCTGGACTCAGTCTGTAGACCAGGCTGGCCTTGAACTCACAGAGATCCACCTGCCTCTGCCTCCTGAGTGCTGGGATTAAAGGCGTGCGCCACCACACCCAGCAATTACAGACAGCTGTGAACTGCCATGTGGTTGCTGGGATTTGAACCCGGGTCCTTCGGAAGAACAGCCACTGCTCTTAACCACTGAGCCATCTCTCCAGCCCCAATTTGAAGTTCTTATGCTTTGCTCTGTGCTTGGTTGATTTTGTTTTTTGAGACACATTTTCTCTGTATAACAGCCCTAGTTGTTCTGGAACTCGATCTGCAGACCAGGCTGGCCTCGAACTCACAAAGATCCACCTGCCTCTGCCTCCCAAGTGCTGGGATAACAGGCATGCGGGCCCACACCCGCCGCTAATGTACTCTTTTGATCCTCACAGTAAACGTACTTGTCCTCAGCCTTGGTAAAGATGGTTTTATCTCGAGGATTAGTTGCCTTCAGGGAACATATTGGAAGGAGCTCTGGATACATGAAAACCTTGTTTGTGGCCAGGATCCAAGCCACTTGCTTTGGCAAACAGGGAAACTTACTGGCTGCAAGAAAAAAAAAAAATCTGAGATAAATATAATTGAAGAACCAAAGAGTTTCACAAAAGCCTATATATCCACTTTTGCATTGAAGCAGGATTCTTCTGACTTGATCCCCTCGAGCTTCCAGCCATTTCAACCTAGTTATATGCCCAACAGTTACATCAGCTGATACCCATGTCCGTTGCCGGATGCAGGACTGTATCCACTGACACAGGGACATAAGGCACCGAGCAGTACCCACACATGCTGTTATCTCAAACACCTTTTCATCCCTTCTCCCTTTTAAAAGTCTTTGCAAGCCGGGCGTTGGTGGCGCACGCCTTTAATCCCAGCACTTGGGAGGCAGAGGCAGGCGGATCTTTGTGAGTTCGAGGCCAGCCTGGTCTACAAAGTGAGTCCAGGACAGCCAAGGATACACAGAGAAACCCTGTCTCAAAAAACCAAAAATAAATAAATAAATAAATAAATAAAATAAAAGTCTTTGCAAGACAAAGACGTTCAACAAGATTTTTGTTCTTCCAAGATAAAAATTATAATTTGGTTATTCTGTCTTACAAATCTGTATTCTAGACGCCACTGAAATGGCTCAGTACACAAACTTGCCTCTAGGCCTAATGACTTGAATTCAACTCCTGGGACCCACATGATAGAAGTAGAAAAACACCCAGCACTTGGGAGGCAGAGGCAGGCGGATCTCTGTGAGTCCGAGGCCAGCCTGGTCTACAAAGAGAGTCCAGAACAGCCAGGGCTGTTAGAGAAACTCTGTCTCAGAAAAAAAAAAAAAAAAAAAAAAAGTAGAAAAACAACTCCCAAAGCTGTCCTGTGTAATGTAGTGTGTGTGTGCACTCCCTTCCTCTGTCTTTGTGTGTGTGTGTGTGAGTATAGACAAATAAATGTAATTTTTAAAATACATGGAAAGTATAAGTGACATTCCCATTTTGAATGATATGTTGATTTGGGAGTTAGGCTCCAAGTTAGAAATGAAGGTTAAACATTTGTCACACGAGGTAAGTAACTGCTAAGTAGCCCCAGGCACCACAATGTAACCTTAATGAATCAGAATAAGAATGTGAACACAACTAAACCTTCACAACCTGACCCTCTTTACCAAACCACAACTACTGCTCATGCAATACCTAACCCTTACTTATGTGTCACTCAAGCCCACTTCCTAGCAAGGATTCCTGCATCTCTATCCTGCTTTTTGTCTTTCTAGGTCCTACCCTAGCGTAGTCATCAATGTGAAGTCCTAAAGCCTAGAATATAAAGGTTAAAAGACAGAAGGAATAAATTACACCCTGCACCCTAAGATTTAAGGCTAAAACAGTAAAGACTTGCTGGCTCAATGCAAGTCAGGGCCTGCAGACGACCACTGCAGAGCCACCCGTGGCCTACCACTCTTCTTGATGGCTTTATGAGGACTGCAGTCAACGCTGATGTGTGTGAAGTCTTCAATGAGCTGCATAGCTCCCATCCAGTTACAGGGCTGGAACAAGGTCTGAAACCTAGGGTTGAACTGCTGGTGAACCGCGATGGAGTTCTCAGCGAAGGTGCCCAGCTCTTTCTGGGAATAAAGGACACACAGAAGGTCTGAGACAATTCCAGACAATAATACCACAGTCCTCAACCTCCAGAGGGGCTATAGGATTAGAGGCAGCTAACATCTTTCTTAACTGCTATCATTCCATTATAACTTATCTGTCTTTGGCCTCAGCCACTCAGGGACTGAATATACATTCATTTGTCCTATTTATTTAAGTCTCAGACTGTAACACTGCTCAATCTTCCAGATGCATGCTATACTCTAAAGTCAGAAGATTCAGCAGTAGAGCAGTTATGAAGTATGCAAAAGCCCTAAGGGACCGGAGAACGGGGGAATATTAGATTCCCACACACACATCCCAATTTTTTAAGACACAGTCACACTCTCTAGGCCTGGACAGACTTGAATTCATGATCCTCCTTTCTCATTCACCAAATATTGAATACTGAAAATAAATGCCACTATCACACCTGCCTCCAGTTTGAGGAGGCATTTCTGGTTTTGGTGTTTTTGTTTTGTTTTTCCAAGACATGGTTTCTCTGTGTTTGGCTGTCCTGGAACTCACTCTGCAGACCATGCTGACCTTGAACTCAGACATCGGCCTACCTCTGCCTCCTAAGTGCTAGGATTAAAGGTGTGCACCACCATCACCTGGCCCACCTTTTGTTTTTAAAAAAAACATTTTCTAAGGGTTTGGAGAGCTGGCTCAGCAGTTAAAAAGCATTTGTGACCCTTACAGAAGACCCAAGTTCAGTTTCCAGCACCCATATGGTGGCTCACAAACATCTTTAACTCCAGTTCCAGGGGATCTGACACCCTCTTCTGGCCTCTACAAGTATCAAGCACAACATGTTATACACATACATACATGTAGGCAAAACACTCATATACATAAAATGATCTAATTTTAGAATATTTCTGAATAATGTATCAAAAATTTTTTTTCTCATGATCTTCTGAACACAATAAATGAAGAGACTCTTTCGCCACAGAGAATATTTGGCATACTAAAACCACAGAAGAGATTTCTCCGGGTTCTCCTCCCAGAGAACACCTCCCAGTGGGAACAACTTTCTTCCCGCCTTTCAAAGATCTGCTGTTAATTCTACAAGAATGAGAAAGAACCCAGGGGAAAAGAGAGGAAGAAGAGAGAATAGGAAGGAGGGAGAACCCATTAGAATTCATAAATCTTTCAAAACAGCTAAAAATATCATAAGCAAAATTAATTCTATACTAAACACTAAAGCTGAGCCTAATAAAAGGTAATGAACTCAACATGTATAAAAACAGAAGTATCAAAGGCCGAGAGGGCTGGGGAGCTCAGGCAGTACTTGCCTAACATGCAGGAAGCCCTAGGTTATACCCGCAGTGCCCCATGAATTGGACACAGTAGTGCATATCCGTAACTTATGAAGTCGAGGCAGGAGGATCAGGTCAATTTGTGAGTCTGAGGCCAGCTTGAACCACATGAGACCCTGTCTCAAAAAAAGAAAGAGGCAAGTGGATCTCTGTGAGTTCAAGGCCAGCCTGTTCTACAGAGTGAGTCCAGGACAATCAGAACTACACAGAGAAACCCTGTCTCAAAAAACAAAACAAAACAAAAAAAAGGTGAAATAAACCCCAAGATGAGGAGGATTCAATCAGAATGGCATTCAAACATTTCCTGAGACTCAGTCTTCTAACAAGCAGGTACAGTGAACGAAGACATTGAGGAGAAAAGAAATGTACATTACAACCAGTGAATAACTTATCTGTGAAAAATGACTGTTAAGCTAATGTCATACTTAAGTCTCCAGAGTTATGGATGTATGGAACCTTACAAGAAATACCCTGGTGGTACTGGCTTCGGAGCTGAGGCTGGGGTTGGAGGTGGTGAGAAGGTAGATTTGTGTCAAGAGCTGAACATGCTGTGAAGGAAAAAAAAAATTGACATATTATAATGTTGCCATTTCAGAAACACAGATCTTACCAAGAAGTCTGCAAATGTTATCACATACATCTTCCTTCTCAGAGAGACTAGAACAAAGCAGGATCTTGGCATGAATTTCTGAGTTATGTTTCTTTGAACAAAACCACCAACCTGAGGTTCAACAAACTTGAACCTCAAACTAGAGAGATAAGACCAAAACAAGAAAAACTAATACTGCTGGTCATTCAAGTTTGAATATATTGCTAAGAACTCTGAGATCTCTAATGCTGTGCATTTTAGGGTCTTTTGCTTTCCCACCAAAGCCAAGAACATGATGTTATCTCACAGTCTTAGCATGGACAATCCTACGGTCCTTGGTTCCGATGGGAAGGACAGCCATCTCTGACTTCACACACTGCTCACTTTTGGCCAGGAGATCATCAAACTACAAGACAATGAGGAGAGCCTTGCCTGCTGCATCTGCTGCTGAAGCCTGCTCCTCTGTGCTGGCTCTAGAATCAGAGTCTGATGGACTTTCTCCTTCTGAGGCTTAAGCTTCTCCACTTCAGACTGCTGTTTGGCTGAAGATTTTTTCATTTTCAGCTGTTCAAGCAGCTCTTTCACTGTCCGATGTCGTTCATTTAGCAAGTTGGCCAATGGTTCCTCAAACCTATTCCCAACAAGGAAATAATTTGCATATTTCCCTAGTTCCATAACACACCAAATTCCTTGTAATACCATATTAATCAAGCCTGAACAGTGTCTGATTACTAAATCTCACTATAGCCAATATTCATGCTCCTTAAACAAATATTTCCCTCAGACTGTTAGCATTATATCCAAATAAAATAAGTCTGGGGCTGGAAGACAGTTTGATGGTAGAGCACATGCCTGGAATGCAAGAAGCCCTGGGTTCAATCTCGAACAATGCCAAAGAAGATTCTTTATTTTCCACCTTATTTTAATACAATTACTTCTCTATATAAAAACACACAAAGAGAAGAAGCAGAGAAACATCTGTGTAATACAAAGCCACGGGCTGGTAGGACCTCATCATTCTCACATTATATTAACATATACTAGTCTCTGACTTCTTCCCAATGGAAGGGACTTTGGCCAGAGCGAGTGTGGCGAGCACGGCCCGGCAGGTCTTGCCTTGCTCCATTAGACTGGATCCCTAAAGTCAGCCACCCAGGTTGATTCCCTATTTAGCCACGCCTTCCTCATGAAGCTGTCTCCAAAGTACTGAAGCCCAGCAACCAAAAGCCCCATCGGCTGCCCTAGTTAACATGCCCAACTAAGATTAAACACCTCATCCAAATGTGGACTTTCCCCTTGTACCTTTATAAACTGCCATTTGCCTGTGTGCTACAACTGTCTCCTCTCTATCCAGGGGCAGTCCGTTGTCCTCTGGGATAAATACCCTTCCCCTCCTTGTTCCTTTCCCCTTCTCGATGGTCCTCTATCTCCTGTCTTTGTCTCTTATTCCCTGCCCTGGACAGATATCCCTCTGGGGCAGATAAGTCTCCTTTTTGCTAAGAACTTGGTCTTGGGGGTCTTGGCTGACAGTTTTCCTAACACCAATAGTAACATAGAATCTTCCAAAAGTACACCATTTGATCTCTCATTTACCTACTAATCCAGCCCTTTCCATTCGGGCTGCCCTTCATTCACTTCTTTAAAAAAAAAAAAAAAAATCACAGTCTGGGGTAAGGATACACCTAAGTTAGTATGGAGAATACTTGCTTTGAAAACATAAGTTCTGGGAGTGATTCTCAGTACTAAAAACAAAAACAAAAAAGCCAACCAAGGCCTTTCTACAATGTAACAAGAAAGAAATACCCTAAAATCTGTGGCAGCTAAGATGAAGAGAAATGAGTTGTTAGTTCAAACATTCCTATACAGGCTCCATGGAAATATCTTCTTTCACCCATTCAAACTCCTTTCTCATGGTTCCTGACCACACCTGCATACCCTGACCATAATTGTAGCCATACATGTCAAAGAGAAACTGTTTAGGGCTAAAGTAAGAATCCAAACACCTAAGCACATCAGTTCTGGATAAAAATAAAGAGATAAAGGTAACAACACTCTAGGCAATCAGAGAAAGAGCTGCTCATATGGCTACAAATAAGGAGTCATCAATTCCCAGAAGCCTTCTACACTGTACCAACAGTTACATGATAACTTCTGTAACAGGCTGGAGATATTTTTTAACTTTCTCTAGATTTATTATTTTTATTTCATGTACATGAGTGTCTTGCAGATATGTATGTCTGGGTACCACACTGTTGTACAGCAGTTTTCTCAAAGATCGGAACACCCCATCACACAAGGATGCTCATCAGGACAGGAGGTAAATAACTCAAAAATAGCTTTGGGAAGTCCCTGAAACTGGCTGGATTCACTAGGCCCCTCCTTCCTAAGAGTAAACAATCAAGACAGCTGAGAGTCACTCTCAGACAAGTCAAGCTACAAACAAGAAGGATCAACCAAGCATCCTAAGAGAAGCAGCAGAGCAGCGTGAAAGAAGGTTAGAGCAACTGAACCACCTGCAAAGGACACTCCAAACTGTGGAGCTGCCTGCAGGTTTCCAGATCCAGTGATCTGTCACCCATATGGGGTGAGTTCTGGGTATTGCTATTGCAACTGACTTTGAGTCATCTTTGCTTCTGTAATTAACTCCAAATAACTCACTGGTTCACCAAGTTAGACAATGATGGTGGGTATCTGTCCTCTGGAAGAACAGGCACTGCTGCCATCCACTGAGCCATTTCTCCAACCCCAGGAAAGACTTAGAAACATATCTGTTAGGCTGCCTCTTGAGACTGAGACATGGGGTAGACGAAAGGAGCAAAAGAGGGCTGTGCAAGCAGGGAAACTGCGCGACTTAACTTAGCATTTCTCCTGGAAACAAAGACATGGTCTGAGACAACGGGAGGAATATTAGACCGACACATACAAGCCACAAGGGGCAGTTGGGTACCACCAGCTAAGGACCCCAATAATACTAGGCACTGGAAGACAATAGAGGAAGCACAGAGGTTACTGAGGGAATGAGGTATGAGAGTGGTAGTTTGTGAGGTCAAATTTATTGAGCAAAATAAGACAGGACTACGTTCACAATAAAGTTAAGAACATGAAGACCCGTTCCTAGAGCCATTGCAGATGTGGCTGCTGAGCCACATGTGCATCAGTAGATGGCAGAGAGGAGAGAGGCCATGTCTACATTCAGTGTTCTGACCTATGAACATCTAAATGAATAGTAGCCTAACATTCCTGGAAAAAAAAATTAAGCCAGAGACCAACACTACTTCAGTACCATGGGGCTCAGACAGGTAGCTAGCCTGGGGCGACCACCAGTCCAGCACCAGGCAAGCACCAGATGGGCTCACAGGACAGGAAGTAAGTCAGAGACTAGAAGAACCCTGCCTGGCCCAGGATGAGGGCGTTGTGGGTGAGCCAGCCTCAAGGGAGTGAGCATGGGAGAGCCAACCCTGCCTTCTGTCTGCTTTGTGGTGGTGATGGCAAGGGAGAGATCCCCTCTCCTCCCTTTTGCCCTCACCACAGTGGAGGACAAGAGATCTGGCCCCAATGAGGTCAGCAGGAGAGCAGGAGAGCTGTCCTTGTCCCTCACATGTTGCAGCACTCAGGAGAGCAGCCCTGCACATCATCTGGGCAGAAGAGTACAGATGGCCCTGGATATGGTCAAGGTGTGGAGCAAGCAACTAGTTGACAGGGAGTGAACATAGAAAATAACAGAGTTAGAGGAAGGCAAGGAGATGGATATAGAGGTGCACAGAAAGTAGAAGGGAGGGACATTCATTTGAAGGGTTTTGAGACAGTGTGGAGAAGGAGAGAGCCTTTTAGGAGGACATCAGCTGAAGAGGAAGGTCAGCTGGGTACTTTCTCTGCCTCTCTGAGCTCGCAGGCTTTTACTCCAGAATATGGTTCCTGAGTCTTTATTGGTAAAATCAAACAACTGAGATTTTGTTAAAAACAGCACTACCCAGGTTCACAGTGCTGTTTGTCTAGCTTCTTTGTCTTTGTTCACTTTGTTAAGCTTTAGCTATTTAAATAAACTAAATCATAGAAAGAACAAAAATGTCAGGCGTGGTGGAGTACACATTTAATCCCAGCACTCGGGAGGCTAAGCCACACTGCTCTCTGCAAGTCCAAGGCTAGCCTGGTCTACAAAGTGAGCCCAGGACAGCCAAGGATACACAGAGAAACCCTGTCTTGGGGGAAGAAAAAAAAAACCCAAGAAAAAAGAAAAACACAAAAACAAAAAACCCTGTGATAGTCTATAATTGTGTACTATGATTAACAGTTTTATTTTGATACTAAAAGAGCTTCAATTAAAAAGTTGGGAGTAAGCCGGGCGGTGGTGGCGCACGCCTTTAATCCCAGCACTCGGGAGGCAGAGGCAGGCGGATCTCTGTGAGTTCGAGACCAGCCTGGTCTACAAAGCGAGTCCAGGACAGCCAGAGCTACACAGAGAAACCCTGTCTCGAAAAAACCAAAAAAAAAAAAAAAAAAAGTTGGGAGTTGGTTGGTTGGTTTGTTTGAGACAGGGTTTCTCTGGGTAAGCCCAGCTGTCCTGGAACTCTCTCTCTATAGACTAGGGTGACCACAAACTCAGAATCCGCCTGCCTCTCCCTCCCAAGTGCTGGGATTAAAGGCATGTGCCACAATAGCCCAGCTAGTTTAGATATACTTAATAAATAATGGTCCTCAAAACTTTTCAGAGATCTGCTGAATATAGCATTTAAAATGTTTAATGGAAAGAGCTTACTATGGCAGAGATTTCCAGATCCTAGCAGTGACCCCGAGGTCTGCAAAAAAAATGATGGCCAGAGAAGAACTCTACCTGGAACTTGCTTTACATGTGGCAAAGCTGGCCACTGGATGAAAAACTGCCCTTCACCTCACCGACTGCCAAGACCCTGTACAAACCGAGGACAAGCAGGACGCTAAGGAGCTGACTGCCCCGCTTTACCTAGACAGTTAGGCTGGTCCCCCAAGTTCCTACTCCACAGCAAAGTCTTTTGGATATTTTGGGCCTTGTGGCCAAAATCTGACACTGCCCTGGGACCTCTGCCTCCAAAAAAATTAAGACTGCCTCAGTGACTGTCCAGGTAGCCAGAAAATCTGTTGTTTTTAATAAATTCGGAACTTACTTGGTAGATACTTCCTGCTTACCTCAGCGAAATTTATCCTTCTCAGATCTTGATGGCCTTGATAACTAGGCTAGTGAGAGCTTTGCCAGTTTAAGTAAAGCAAACATACCAGCTCCTCTTGCAAGGCTTCTACTGCCTTCTCAGTTTTCTTCATATGCAAAAATAAGGCCTCAAGCCCCACTTTCCTAGAGGTCTCTGTTAGTTCTGAAGGACTAAAAAGATGTTTTAAGGTGTGTAAATATAAGTTGTAAAGGTCTAAGAAAGTGATTTAAAGTATATTAAAAAAATGAAAAAAATGTGGTAAAAGTTAGACCTCTTTAGTGAATTAATTAGTAGGCAGCGAGTAAGGAGAAGCTTGACGTTCCTTTAACTTGCTGAAATGGACAAAGCCCAGGTGAGTCCATAGTTCTGGGAGAAACAGGACATGCCTTGTTGAGGTGGTAGCTAAGAAACTACACAAGCTGCACAGATGACGTCAGTAGCTGTGAGAAGCCACTGGACCACTGGACATCATGAGAGATCTTGTGGGCCCTCAAGACCGCCAAGGATCACGAGATGATGCCATATATAAACCAAAGAGCCCCACACGGAGCTCCCTTCTTCTCTCGTCCTCTTGCTCTCACAGACTGAGAAATCAATACATGCTGGAGAAGTGTACAGCAAGGTATGCCTTTCATCAGTATTGAGACCACAGTGGTCATAAACTGAGAGGTGGAGGCCAAGATACTTTTCACCGCAGGTCAGCCAGAGAGACCTTTTGCAACAAATAAGGCTGGCAGAAAAGATGGGCAGGGTTCAGAGGCTTCGGTGAGAAACTAGGCCGTGAAGCATTCATGGACTGAGGAGACTATAGAAATGAGTCTCAGCTGATGGAGGAAACTGAATTCAAGTTTAGCAGTTAAAATAGACTGGTTGCATAAGCCTGCCACAATTTACTGGTTGAAATAAACTGGCCATACCAACTGGCAAAGTTAGGCCCAACGTAAACTAAGCTTTCAAAGGACTGTCTACAGTGACTGCTGTACCCAGACTACCAAAAACAAAGTTATCCTGCACAGACCTACGCTAAGAATATTAATATCTTTTTAAGAAAGTTAAAATAGTATTGGTGAGGTGTTCTTAGATATTAAGTGTTTATAGGTATTAGGTTTTAGGTATTGGGTATACGGTTATAGAATATAAGTGTTTAACAGGTATTTGTTAAGTACTATAAATATAAGAGTTTTAAATAAAAATTTTCTGTTACAAAAAAAATGCTCCGGATTTCGTTCCCATGCTATACTATTGCTATATTAAGACTTCAGAGGTTCAAAGTTTTAACATTAATAAATGGAGTTCTGATAAATGATTATTTTAGCCCTGGCAAAACCACTGCTACTATTACCACAATCACAAGCTCAAAATTTTAACTTCCTTCTGGCTGTCTTCTCAGTACAGACTTAAAAGTGATTCTCATTGTGCTAACATCTTTGTCCAATCTATGTATCCAGCTCTCTGAAAAGAGTGTTTAATGCCTTTTTCTTTTTTCTGTTTTTTTTTTTTTTTTGGAGAGAGTTTGTGAAGCTTTGGGCAGTCCTGGAACTGGATTTGTAGACCAGACTAGTCTTGAACTGAAAGATCTGCCTGACTGTCTGGCCAGTGTTAATGCTTTTAACTCAGGATCATTTTTTAATCCCAAAGCTTCTACTATGACTCAAGCACAGGAGTCTACTGCCTTTTCTGCAATGTAGATCTCAATACAGACTGCAGACAGTGGTAATGCTAACATATATAAAACTTTCATCTCTTCTGGTAAACTTTAAAAATTATTGTAAGCTCCAGGGAACTGATTTGAATCCACCTCTCCCAGGTCAAACAGACTCCAGATAAGTACTGTCAGTCAAAGCCTAAGTTTCCCACCTATCGGCTATTACTGAGAGTAGAAGCTTTCTCTCCCAACCAGTCTTGAGACTCCCCTCAGCCATCTGCCAGGATTGTGGGCCTAGAAGTTTCAAATGTACACCCTGGATAACAATTTCCCCTTAAACTCCTTAACTTTATCTTCTCTCCCTAGTGATCTGTCCACACAGGTGTCAAAGCAACAACAAACTGCTGGGGAAACTCTAGCTCCAGATGCCTACTCCAAAGCATCTAGCCCCAGGGGGCCCAGCCTCACAGACTGCTCCAACTGGGCCATACTTCCCTAACCCCATAAAGTCCCAGAGAGCCTGGACAGCAAGCAAAACAGCCTGTTCTTCCTGGCCTTAGTCAGTATTCCAGTTTTCTTGGGTCCCCAACAATGACACCCCGATGTCAGCAGGAAGCAGTCAAGGAAGATCAGTCACCGCTTATCACTATTAGTGACTTTATACAAAAAAGCCTGTTTTTGTCTCCTGAGATATCACAGCAGGTGCTCCATGGCTTGCTCAATCCAGGCCTACATGGCGAATTAGACATTAATGACACACAATAAACACAAGCAGTGCAGACGTCAGGGTGGAGGGCGGGGTCTGTGGCTGGCCTTGTGAAGCTCTTTACCTCTCCAGCACACTCGCCTGGAGGAGCTGCTTTAGGGCCAGCTATGCTTTTTCTCCCTTCCCAAACAGACACAGCTTTGCCTCAGCTGTACTGCCCCAAAACAAGGAGACTGTAACAAACTCACCTCCAGGGCTCCTCACCCTAAACAACAGGCTGACTGAAGACTAAATATAATTTCTAAAAAAATAAAATAAAATCTTTTCAGAAATACATTATTCCTTCACTCTAAGTCTCAACCAACATACCTCAGGGCTTGAGGGGTGTTGAAGTTAGGCCGAGAGTCTGTTACACGCTCCTCTTCCTCTGGGCCATCATCTTCCATATTGGAGAATCCCATTTCATCTTGGAACTGTGGGCCAAAAAAAAAAAAGGATCATTTTCTCAAGGGAATGATCCCCATGTATAAGTATCTCTAGCAATGACAAACATAAAACTACAGAATTCAGGGACTTTAATAATGTTAGGACACAAAAGAGAGTCTACTCTCTGGAGCTGGCTCGGAGTTAATAAGACTCATTGCTGTTGCAGGGGACCTAGGTTCAATTCCCAGCCCCAACATGATAGCTCACAACCATCTCTAACTCCAGTCTAGAGAATCCAATGTCCTCTTCTGACCTACAGAGGCACCAGGCATGTGGTGCACAGACACACATGCAGGGAAAATACTCATTCACATAAAACATAGTATTTCTCACTCTTCGTCAAGGAAACTTCTCTTTGCAACAGACAGACCATTACGCAACTGATCAAAATGCAGAGCTATGGAGTCCAGTCCTAAAGGATAACTCTACAGAACACTCCTGCACCTCAAACTCAGAGAACATTACAGAAGAGGGAGCAGAAAGATTATAAGAGCCAGGGAACCACCTAGACTCAGGTGGTTGTGAACCACTCAACATGGATGCTGGGAACTGAACCTAGATCCTCTGGAAAAGCAGCAGGTGCTCTTAAATGCTAAGCCATCTCTCCAATTTCCCTACACACCCAAAATATCTTTAAATAGACAGATTTACCCGCCACTCCTCTTTGGAACTACCCACTTTATTCTCTCTTTGGAAGGTAAACTTTCTTGGGCTAAACAAATCTCTGCTTCAACTGAAAAATTACCTAAAATCAAGAGATAATTTTATGAAAAAAATGTCTCTGTAATCAGTATCCTAATTATACTCTGCAACAATAGCCTCCAGGAATGTGGATAATCCAGAGTTTACCACAGGTGGATAATCAAGCGTCTACTACTTAGAATTTTCTTGCCACTGTACTCCTAGGTGGCCCTGACACAGGCAGGCAGACCATTCTGCTGGAAAGACAATTTCAAAGAGCAAAGGACCAACCTACTGACTCAAAATCACTACTCACAGTCTCAAACAGCTCTCCCATCAGCCCGTTCACTTCTTTTTCTGTGAAAAAGCAAAGGAGTATGTTAGCCAAACTTAGTTTAATTTTGTAGTAAGGAAGAACACTATGGAGATATCTATCATGTGCTGTTTCTTCTATGGCACCTGACCAAACGCTCATATCCACTCTTCATACGACAACTCAAAAAATAGTTATGAAACACCAATGGTGCTACAATTCCTGCTTAAGATGATGGTATACACGAATGAATAAAACACAGAAGCCTACTTACATTGAGTTTAAATTCTAGTGGGAAGATACACAGAAAATGTTCGATGATTTTATAATAAAAACAGAGCTATAATCCCAGTTCTCAGGAGGTTGATGTAAAGTAGCTATTCAGAATTCAAGATCATACTGGACCACATAGGTCAATGGTAAACTCTGGCTACAAAATGAGATTCAGTCTCCAAAACAAAACAAGAGGATGAACAGACACATAAATGGATAGCTATCTGATAAAGCAAGCTGACCCCTGACTCTCTAGTTGGTAATCTCCTCTGTCTGCAATAGGCCTTCTCTGTCCTGTCCCCATTTACTACAAATCTCTTAACCCTGCTGCAGTAGCTAAGACATCTCATTTTGAGTCCTTCCCTAAGCCTTCTCTTTCAACAGACTGGCAACCTCCAAGCAACCCACATAGTACCTACTGCTTTCTAGCCCTTTATTTTAGGCTCATTGCCTGCAAGGCAGGGGCCATGTCCACATTCATTTTGGCATTCAAAGTATAATACAACCCTGGCCAAATAGAAAATGCCAAACATAGGACTATAATGTGTACAAGTAAACAACAAGTTTCTACACATACCTAAATCTAAACAAACAAAGGAAACATAATAATCTTAATTTGAATTAGCCGTAAACTTCTAAAACATCTACAGAGTAAACAAAAGAAATACTGAAAAGGCAATAATAAACAGACAAGCTTACTAGTGATTCTTACTGCCCGGTCAGTACGGAAGTCCTCTGTGTCTGGTTCATCGAGATCTTCCAAGAAGTTATATTCAGGATCATCATCATCATCTGCTTCATCTACGGGAAAATGTTTCAGACACTTATGTTGGTCTCCTCTTTACTCGGGGGCTTTTGGCCATCAGTCTGCAAGGGGGAGGGGGAGGAGCACAGAGCTCCAACAGCTGTGAGCACTACAGAATGACAGACTGCCTGGACCAGCTGCATAGATGCAGATCATTTTTATTACAGGATGTGGGGAAAACATAGGAAAAGGAGAGCAGCCAGGAGGTAGTCTGATCAATGTTCACAGTATACTTCATTTGCATAAAACAGCAAGGTCCCATCACCAGTGCAGGGGCACACTAGCTAATTATCGAGTTGGCAGCAATCTGCAGGACACTGTGTCAGAGGCGGCTTCTATGATAAGCTAGGCATCTAGCTCAGGGACATCTTCCAAATAAGGACAAGCAGAGAGTAGGAAGTCCCACTGGGGGAAGGGAGTCCTCCATCTTGACAGAGCTCAGAGATCTGTCTGGTCATGGAAGCACCCCACAGGCTCATATATTTGAATGTTTGGTTCCCAGTTGATGCAACTGTTTTGGAGAAAGATTAGGAACTGTGGCCTTGTTGGAAGAAGTGTGTCACTGGTGTGGGCTTTGAGGTTTTAAAAGCTCACCCCAGGCCCAGTCTCTTTCCCTCACTGCCTCCAATTTTCAGATAAGATATAAACTCTCAGCTACTGCTCCAGTGCCATGCCTGCCTGACTACTACCATAGTCTGCCACAATGGTCCTAGACTCATCCTCTACAACTCCAAATAAGATCCCAATTAAATGCTTCATGGTATCTCTTCACAGAAATTAAGAGAGCTTGCATGTGGGGCTCAGAAAACAACTTATAGAAGATGACTCTCTTTTACCACCACATGAGTCCTAGGGATGGAACTCTGCTCACTGGGCGTGGCAGCGATCACCTTTACAGACTGAGCCATCTCACTGACCTGTGTTTCTCTTTCTTTTCTTTGAGACAGGGTCATATTAAGTTACCTAAACCAGCCTAGAAGGTACTATGTGGCCCTGGCTAGGTGCAAGGTTACCATTTTCAAGGTTAGCCTTGTGTAAGGTGACATTTTCCCCAGTACTTCATGTGTAGCACTTTGCATAGCTGACTTGCTGCACCTACTTTCTCCACAGAGCCTGGTCCCTCTCTCCTCCACACCACATTCAATCTTAGCATGCAGCAAAACAGGGAAGTCTTCCCAGATAGCTCACTTCAGTAGTCACATTCAAGTACTGTGTCTCACAGAAACAACACACTACATGTACATGTGTACATGTATGTACATGTATACATGTATGTACATGTAAGTGTGTGTGGCAGCATGGCATGGCACACACATGTGAGGATCAGGAGGCAACCTGTAGAAGATGGCTCTCTCCTCCCCCCATGCATGTTCAGGAGATGGAGCTCAGGGCTCCAGGATTGCAACAAGTACCTTTACTCACTGAGCCATCTCCTGGCCCCAAACCAACATTTTATGTACAGGCCTTCTGTACAAAGATATAGTGGGAAAGGGACTGAGACAATTCCCAACAATTAGGGATGAACTCTGTGTTAGGTCCCCAAAGCAGGTTCCAAAATGGCAGTGCTGATGGCAATATTTTACAGTAATGGTCTGGATCCCACCTGAGCTTGGTGTTGCTAGGAAACAGAAACCTGAAGCATTTCTCAGAAGCCTTTAATCAGCACTGAACACTCTTCTGACCAGACTACCAGCACCTCCTCTGTCTGACAGAGCCCCAGGCTCTTCTAGCAGCTGAGGTGCATTTCTCATCCCCCATCAGATAGCCCTATAAAACTCAATAAGCTTTTGCAGTTGGGCACTGTCCTCTACTATCCTTAAAGTCCAGCAGGTTTTTTTTCCATTAAGATTGTTTTTTCCACAGAGAGTGGTTGTGTTCCGAGGTTCCTTGCTATACCTACTGACACCTGTACTTGTGACATCTGGGGATGAGGGTGCAGATCAATGCTACACATTTTCCTAAAAAGTACAAAGCCCTGGGTTTGATCCCAACTCCATACATACACACAAGATATTAATTTATGGATATTTATGATGTCATAGCATGACAAAAAATTATATACAGTCAAAAGGTAAACAATATAACCACTCTGACAATGTTCAGTATATGAATGACAAAAGTATAGTAACATATATATATTATCACCACCAGTACAAAAGAGTGTCAACATCAGTTACACGCTACTATTTAGAACCTAAAATGTGGCTGAAACACTGGAAGGAAAAAAATTATCAAAAAGACAATATATTCCTTACTATGTTGTATCCATTAAACAAAAAAAGGACAGCTAAAAATGGTAGGCCATGCCTTTATTCTCAGCATGTGGGAGGCAGAGATAGAGCCCAGCCTATTTGCATAAGGGGTTCCAGGTGACTGGGGATACCCAGTGAGACTTGTCTCAAAAAGATCAAAGAAAGAAAAAAAGGATTGTATGGATTATATGCCTTAGAAAAGTATCTAAATTGTAATATTAAGTAAAGGGAACAAGTTAAACATACATAATATATGTATAATAAGATTCTTCTGTGGAAAAACATTTTTTTTTTTTTTTTTTTTGGTTTTTCGAGACAGGGTTTCTCTGAATATCTCTTCTCTGGCTGTCCTGGACTCGCTTTGTAGACCGGGCTGGCCTCGAACTCACAAAGATCCGCCTGCCTCTGCCTCCCAAGTGCTGGGATTAAAGGCGTGCGCCACCACCGCCCGGCAACATTCTCTTTTTTGTTTTTTTTTCTCAGACAAGGTTTCTCTGTGTAGCCCTGGCTGTCCTGAAAGTCTGTAGACCAGGATGGCCTCGACCCCACAAAGATCTGCCTGCCTCGCACTCCTGAGTGCTGAGATGAAGGGAGGCACCAGTTGTGAGGAAGAACATTATTTGAGATAACAATTTGCTAAAACTAAATACACAGAGACTATCTAGAAAGAAATTAATGGCCGAGTGTTATGGCACACACCTTTAACCCCAGAACTCAGAAGGCAGAAGCAGGTGGATCTCTCTCTGAGTTTGAGATCAGTCTAGTCTACAGAGCGAGTTGCAGGCTAGCCAGGGCTACACTTGGGGCTGGAAAGATGGCTTAGTAGTCATGAGTGTTTGCTGCTCTTGCAGGACTGGAGCTCACCTCCCACTAACACATCAGACAGCTCAGTCACCTGCAGATCCAGCTCCAGGGGATCTGACTCCAGGACACAGAGGATTAATCCACACAAACACACATATAAATAATAATAAGCATAAGAGAAGCCAGCTACATTGCTCAGTGGGGAAGGGTGTCTGCTGACAACTCCTTAGGGCCTGGATGGTAGGCATATAAGTTATTAAGTAATTCAAAGGCTGATTTCTGTGCCCCCTGCCCATATCTGGTTGCAATCCTTGTTCTGAGAATCTCCTGTCTCAATGTTGTGTAAACACTGTCCCGATATGCCAATAAAGCAGTGTATAGTCAATCACTGATCAGGGGAGAGATTAGGGTTGGACTTCCTGCCCTCCAGAGTAGGAGGAGTTAGAGAGAAGTAGGGGATCCACCCCTACTACTATTGAAGGAGGTCCAGGAGACATGAGGAAGATTCAGCTCCAGTAAAAAGAGCACTAAAAAGCAAGTAACTTGGGATTTAGGCAAAGAGGGAGTCAGACTAGCATAGAGGGTTAAGAACAGAGTAAAACTGCTCAAGATTGTGCTGTAAAGCCATGCTAAAATAACATAAAGAGTCTCAATTATTTCGGTGATAGTAGGGTAAACTGTGAAACAAATACACAATTATATAAATTTAAACTAACACTGGATGGCAGGAGAAAACCAACTCCTGTAAGCTGATCTGTGATCTTTTTTGTTTGTTTACTTGGTTTTTTTGAGACAGTTTCTCTGTGAGTTCAAAGCCACCCTGGTCTACACAGTGAGTTCTACATTTTTTTTTTAAACTGGTACTACTGTGCAGCACCTGCTAGCATAGAACTCATTATGTACACCAGGCTGGCCTTGAACTCACAATGAATTCCACCACTTGCCTCTGCCTCCCGAGCTTTGGAATTAATAGCATGTGCACTACAGCAGCACTAAGTCCATGGATCTCAGGCTCAGTGGTTAAGATCACTTGATACTCGTTCAGAGAACGAGGTTTGAGTTCCAGTACCCACAAAGAGGCTTACAACCATTCATAACTCTAATTATGGCGATCCACTTTCTTCTGGCGAATGCTTGTTTTTGTGACTGGTACCTAAAGCAGGAGCAGACATGGGAACTGAGCCCTCAAAACTTGTTTCTAAGTTGACAGCTCCAAGGAAACTCGACTGGTTATCATAACTTCAGGATGGTTTACTTGCTCTGAGCAAAAGATTCACCTCTTTTTGTTGTATGAATTTTTTTTTCTTCTTGGTTTTTTGAGACACGGTTTCTTTGGGTAGCCCTGGCTATCCTGGATTTGTAGATCAGGCTGGCCTCTAACTCACAGGATCCCTCTGCCTTCAGAGTTTAATCCCACACCTGCTAGAATTAGAGGTGTGGGCCACCATATGTGGCCTGTATGAAAATTTTAACTAGTTTCTTGTGTGTGTGTGTGTGTGTGTGTTTGTGTAAAAGAGAGAGAGAGACATACACAGTCAGAAAACAACTTATGGGGTTCAACTCTCTCCTCCCCTCGTGTGGTTGCTGGGATTAAACTCAGGTTATCAGCTTGGTGGAAGACTCCTGAACTTGCTAGATCTGCATATTGGAATCATAGAAAACCTCAATATTGATTCTTGTGCACAAACAAGGGAAAAATAAGAAACTTTCCTTTTCTGGCATGATTACTCTTGTTTTTATTTCTCTGTTTCTTTGATTTTGGGAGGTAGGAATGGAACCTACCCTGTTTCTCAGTGCTACGTACACGCTCTTCCACTGAGCAATACAATCTGAGTCTCCACAACATCATTCTTTTGAGACAGGTATCACTGTGTTCCCCAGGCTAGCATCATTCATCTTCCTGTCTCAACTTCCCAAATAGTTGAAACAACAAGTAGGAGCCACAAACCCACCCCCCTCCTTTTATCTGTTTGTTTTTTGAGACAGGGTTTCTCTGTGTGACAGCCCTGGCTGTCTTGGACTCGCTTTGTAGACCAGGCTAGCCTTGAACTCACAGACATCCACCTGCCTCTGCCTCCCAAGTGCTGGGATTAAATGTGTGCGCTACCACACCCGGCCACAAACCCATTATTAGAGCTCCCAATTTGTAGCAATATTCCCCACCGAAGAATGAGTAGAACAGATAACTCTAAGCAAAATCACTCACCCTCGTTCTCCACGTCATTTATGAGGCCCCCCAGCCACACCTTCCAGTCCTCGTCATCAGCTGTGTTTGGATCATACATGTCTGGAGTGGTATCTGGAGCCTGAAGCTCAGCCTCTAGTTGGCCCAGAGGAACATCTTTCAGGGGCATCTTAGAACGTGTTCGGAATGCAATGAGACTGTCCTCCATGGGCTGAGCAAAGTAGAAAGAGAAAGGATCCAGGATGTGAAAATAATGCTTCTAATTCCCCAAACTGCACCCTCTAAAGTGCATTCTTCTTAAAGTACTAGATCTCCCCACAAACAGTGTAGGCTTACTGCCTTCTCAGCTGGGAATCATGGCACAGGCCTTTAATCTGAGCACTTGGGAGGCAGAGGCAGGCATATCTCTCTGAGTTCAAGGCCACTGGGTCTATGGAGTGAGTTCTAGGCCAGGGCTATATAGTGAGACCCTATTTCCACAAACAAAAACAAAACAAACAAGGCACAACGATGTGGATTTACTTTCATCTGAATCATCTTTATATTTCTTGTAGGTTTGGGTTGTCTGAAAATTTTTTTCTTTTTTTTTTACCAAATATTTAAGTTTCTCTTATGAAAGCAGTGCTTCACTTACCACAAATTATGCAGTCAGGTTTCCTGGGATGGGGAAATCTCAGGGGTCAGCCTCTGTGTGCTAGGCCTAGAGTGTTTACGGCCTCTGAGACTTATTGATGAAAAAGTTCGCCCTTTCCAGTTCTTTCTGAACTCTGGCTAGCTGGTTCAACTCAGCTGTTTTGGCGCAAAACTCCTCTCCAAGCTGACTGATTTAAACTGGCTTCTCTCATCTTCTCACTGATGCCTTGCTTAGAAAAACTGCCTCTGGCCGGGCGTGGTGGCGCACACCTTTAATCCCAGCACTTGGGAAGCAGAGGCAGGCGGATCTTTGCAAGTTCAAGGCCAGCCTGGTCTACAAAGTGAGTCCAGACAGCCAGAGCTGTTACACAGAGAAACCCTGTCTCAAAAAACAACAAAAAAAAAGCCACAAACTCAACTGCACTGAACTCATCCAAACTGTACCAAACTATACTGTACTGACTGCACAAACTCTACTATGTTCCTGTACTCTCCTCCTCTGCACTGTTTCTCCGTACTCTCTCTGCACTGCTCTGAAGTAGCCTCTCTCATAAGAGTTGGGCATATCCTATCTCTGACTCTGTCAAATCTTTCTCTGATTATCATTTTGTCTGCCCTTCAATTAGACATCATTGTTTGGTGTGGTAGGTTTAGTGTTAGCATATAATAGCATAGGGAACTTAGACTAAGGCTGGACTTTTTTTTGTTTGTTTAGGGTTTTTTTTTGTTTTATTTTTTATTTTTTTGAGATAGGGTTTCTCTGTGTATCCTTGACTATCCTGGACTCACTTTGTAGACCAGACTAGCCTTGAACTCACAGAGATCCACCTGCCTCTGCCTCCCTAGTGCTGGGATTAAAGGCGTGTGCCACCACACCTGGCAATGCAGACAGCTGTGAACTGCCATGTGGGTTTTAGGATTTGAACCCGGGTCTTTCAGAAGAACAACCAGTGCTCTTAACCACTGAGCCATCTCTCCAGCCCCCAAGGCTGGACTTTTAAAAGACTTACATCCGAAGTGACATGTCATTGGGAACTCACCAAGGACCAGGACCTCTTTGATATTAGGGCTAGGGGCAGGACATGCCACCTGAGGTGCCCAGTCTGCAGAGGTCTGCTGTCATTTCACAGCTCTCTGCGAAAAGCATCTGAATGACATGCCAAGGCACCTGCCCACATCTGCTGACTGCCAGTGAATTCACGCCCCTATGCAAAAAGTTTTTTTGAAAAAGACTGAGCCAAGGGAACTAACTTGAAAAGTGCATGAAAGCTTCTGCCGACAAGTGAAGAAATAAGGCAGGATTCACGTGGACGCTGGGCTGGGTCTCTCTCATGTTCCTGATTTACTCAACAAAGTTTTCCTCCACCGGTGGAAAAACACACATCACAATCTCATCCAAAAGTTTCACACTCTGATGTTGACCCACTTGGGGTCTGGAGAGGAGATGGATTCTCCCTGAGATTCGGGAGTGCTTAAACAGGGTGCTCTGGGACTTCAGGCCTTTGCTACCCATAAGCATCTGAATAGGTGAGCCACCTGGGAAACTTTCATATGTTAATTGGTCTTGAGACCACAAAGGCCAGGAAGGAAATTTAGAGACTTTTAAGAGACTTTAAAACTGGAAAACTGTATGAGGACCAGCCATCCATCAGGACTCACACTCAGAGAAAAATATCCTTTTGAGAAACCTTAGGTTATTGTTAAATGCTTGTATTATAGGTACTAAGAAGTTTTAGGTGCTAGGTTTTAGAGTTAGGGTTTGGGTTTAGGATTTAGGAATTTTATAGACAATTGATAGGTAATTGTTAAGTATTAATAACTATATGTGTGATAAAAAAATTTACTGTTACAGTTTGGAATTAAAGGTGTATACTAAAGTCATGTCTGTATTCCAGCCAGAGGGATTAAAGGTGTGTACTAAGGACTTGTCTGTATTCCAGCCAGATCACACAGACCTAGGTCTTTGGATGTGATCCCTTGCCAGAGTAGCCATGTTGCCGGATTAAAATTCTTCTACAATTTTTACTTCTGTGTGTGTGTGTGTGTGTGTGTGTGTGTGTGTGTGTGTGTGTGTGT